>AXZN01000085.1:0-80215 GCA_000498155.1 Shiraia sp. slf14
CTTTTTAATTATATCTTTACTTATATTATTATACCTAGCCCTACTAAAAACCTTATATAGTTACTCTACTAATAGGTATCTAAAATAGTAATATAGTTGCCTTAGTTTAGTATTAGTTAAATAGTAGATAGTAGTTTTATTATTATTAAGTAATAGCTATAAATAGCTCTATTTGCGGATAATAGGATAGGCCTTATTTTTATAGATAAGCTTATTTTTAATATTATTAAGATAGACTCTATAATAGTCTATATCTACTAGATAGAGTAAAAATAGTATATTTATTAGTATAACTACAAACTTAATACTACTAAAAGGTGTCTTAATACGTATATTTCTAATTAATATATACTCTAGATTATCTCTAAAATAAATATAATAACGCCTAGTAGTAGACTTATTAATCTTAGTATATAGTTAAAGCTATTAAAGTACTAGAACCTATATTTTTCTAGCTATTAATATACTAGTAGTACTAGTATTAGGTATAATACTCTAAAATATACTAGCGCTATAATAGTAATTAAATATAAATAAGTAAGGTTCTTTAGCTAGTTTCTTACTATACGGATTCTTACTAGTAAGTACGTAAGTAGTTACTACGTTATTAAGTTTTATTATAATAACTTATCTATTTAATAGTTCTTCTATTAAGGTATTAAATTATTAGGTAGTAAAATACGTATTAAGGTTATTATCTAAATCGTTATTACTACTTTTATAGTTAGAACTAAGACTCTTAAAATTAATAAAGAAAGCTTTAAAGTCTATATTAATCTTATAATTCTAAGCGTACGCTTAATATTATTACTAGGATCATATACGCTTATTAAGAGGATAGTAAGTTAACTAATAGTTCTATTTACTATACACGAAATATTTCTTATTATTTTAAAATATAGTTTTAAAGGAATAATAATTATACTTATTACTATTAGATTATTTATTATAATAGTTTAGACGAGTACTATTATAAAGTTAGAAGAGAGGATAATTATAGTTATATTATTAATCTATATAATATATATCTTAATTAAGTTTCTTATTATTAAAGCTTAAGAATAGCTAGTATTATTTCTATATACTAATAGCGTTTTATAACTTAGCTATAACGCCTTTAAATATTTTAGCTAGTTAGATAAAGGTAGGCGCGTAGGCTAGGTTTCTTTAATAGGCGTTTATAAGTTATAAGGCGAAGTTATAATTACTAATACTAAAGTTCTATAATAGCTCTTAATAGGTATATTAGAGTTAATTAATAAGGATCTTAAAGTACTATATAAGGTTCTTATTAGGATAAAAGTTCTACGTATTTTTAAGTATTATATTTTACTACTTATTAAGAAATAGTTAATAGTTTTCTAGTATATAAAAATACTTTTAAATTTATATAACTATTTTTATAAACCTAAGACCTTTTTAAGTAAAGTAGTAATAGTAGAAATTATAGGCCTTACTTTATAATATAGTACTAAAAGTATAATAATACTAATTCTCTATAACTTCTATCTTTAAGTAATAGTTATAAAAGATATTAAGCTTTATATTTAATATATTATAGAGATTACTAGAATACTTAGTATTATCTATATATATCTTTATTAAATTAGTTAAAGTATAAGTACTATTTAGATAAAGTAGAGTAGCTTTACTTAGAGGAGGAGTATATAATAGGTATAGCGAGTATACGTATAGAGTACCTAGAAGAGGAGAAGAAGAAGAAGCGCCTAAGTAGGGAGTATATAATAGATACGTAGATTATACGTATAGAGGTTGTTAAAGAAAGAGAGGGGGAGTACCTAAGAAAGAAGTAGCTAAAGAAGAAGTAAGTAGAGGAGAAGTAACTAGAAGAGTAGTTTACTAAGTTATTATTAATAGAGCTTATAAAGTTATAGTTAGTACTAGTTTTATAAGCTAGTTCTATTTATTTTAATACTTAATAGATTAATAGTATTTAAAGCTTAGATTAGCTATAGTAATTATAAGTTTATTCTTAAGCTACTTAAGGTACTTAATAATATTAAGAAGGCTTTTAAACTATTAAATAAGAGTCTCCTTAGCGTTTTAGATAAGGAAGATACTACGTAATCTAAGAAACTTCTTTATAACCTTCTTAATCTAAGCATTATATTTCTTAAAGTAATTTATATACTATAGAGTAAACTACTTATAAAACTTCTAAAGTAGAAAGTTATTAAAGTAACTAGTTTCTTTTATTTCTATTATCTAGTTAATAATAGTAGTATTTAAGTAACTCTTATTAATAGTACTATTAAGATTATTATAAAACTAATTAGTGTATTTACTTTTATATAAGTTACTATATAATATCTAGGTTTATATTAGATTATAGGGTATTTTAATAAAGTTATTTAGTATTAATTATAATTATCTTTATTAGGTAAGTATAGGTATTTTAGGTATTTATATACGCGTAGTTAACGTAGTATATTATTAGTAAGCTAGTTCTTAGTAGAAAGGTTTATAGTAACGTACTTCTTTAGTATTCTTATATAATATAGTCTTTAGTAAAATAGTATTAGTTAAGTTTACTAGCTTTATACGTAATTATAATAGAAGTTCTTAAGAGAATATTTTTATAATTTCTACTACTTCTTTATAGAGCTAGTTCCTAGTAGAAAAGCTCTCTATATATAGTATATCTTGCTAATCTATAGTATAATAACTACTAATTAGTATTAATATAGTAAAGAATTAGTTAAATTATAAGGTTATTATAATAAGTTAAGGTAGTAGTAATTTATAGTTTCTATAGAGTATAATAGCCTATTAATATATAAAAGGGGTAGACTATAAGTATGCGCGCACGTTCTTATATATAATCTATGCGCTATTATTTATAATATAAGATAGATAAGTGACTCTATAGATTAGGTTGAGTTACTTATATATAAGTTTGAGTCCTACACTAAACAATCGCAAGTCTTCTGGTATGGTAAGATTGCTTTAACGTGTAAGTCTAGTTGATTGAATATGTTACTGCAGTATATGACTGGGTTAATATCCGCCAACACAGTCGCTTCAAGAGCGAATGCACTTAGCTTAATCTGCTTGCAGACATCGCTTAACATACCAAAACTCCTTCATCATTTTCGCGTATCTCTATACCGTTGCCTTACATTTACTTTACCATTTTCTAAACCGACAGTTACAAGTCCACATCATGGCAGCCCCCTCATGCATGGGAGACGTCCCATCTAACAGCGTCTGCGTCCAAAAATGGTCAACCTTGCTGATCAGGGTATGCTCTGAATAGCATTTGCACGTGAAACTTTAAGGCTGGGTTGATTCGGGAGTCACCCTAGAAAATACCTCAAATTTGGCAACTCAGTTCTTTATCATTGACGTTTGGAGTGAGCTGAACTCCAGCCAATAAGGGGGTTGGTTCCAAGATCAACCAGTGACATCAACTATGTTTTGACTTCTGAGTAATAAGCCCATGGAAACAAATCGTACAGATCTAGTCAATGTGTGTGTATATTTCATGAGCAGAAGTTGGGTCCTGGATCAGGTGTTGGCAACGCAGCTGATGGGGACATAAATATGAGTATTAAAGTAGCTTCGGAAATAAGAGAGTAAGAATATCCATCGCCGAGAAAAACACAAAGTTTGAAAAAATGCTTTTATGACAGCCATAGTTCTCCGCTACTATTTCGTCAGCAAGAAGCCATCTGACATGAGATCCGATGGGCGATCATATGCTAAACCCGTTTGGGGAATATATGCTATGGAACTAGTACAGACTGCCTGTGTAATTGACTATGCTACCATTAGTGTGCTAATACATCTTTTAGATGTACCCGAGCAAATGGAAAACTCTATCCCTTCCCATCTTGTAAAATAGCAACGGCTCAATTGTACTTGCGCGGATGAACAAGTAAGTCTTGATACTAGGTACTTACGCCAAGGATGGCGACATATCCAGTTACACAGATGGATCAAGTACATTTCACAGCTTTATTCGGAGATTTTGAACAATGGGGTGGGAAAGGGTATAACTTCGAATGCGTTCATTGAATTAAGTAATTGGGTATATCTTCTGATTCGACGGCGTTTTGTGTCCATGATCGCAATTAGGTAACAACTCAATCCAAATCTTGAAACTTTTATGTTCGGATCGCGCTATTGACCAATAATTGGTTTGACGGGGCAATACATTGAATTGAATAGTCTGCCTAACCAAGCCAAGTTTTTGTATAATTAGAGGCTAAAGAGCTTTTGACGTGCGGCAGACAACGTAAGATTAGTTATGGTAGATTTCCTCCAAAGTGATTTGACATAGAGACATGCGATCACATCTCGTAGCGTATAGATTCAGACTGGGAAGAAGACTGATAGTATGGTCTAGTGCTGTTGTCGTTTCGGCTGCGAGCAATTTCAACCGGAGACCTTGGTGGAGCTTCGTATAGGTGTGAGCCATAGTGGCTGCTGTCGTATTGATATTTGATCTCTTGCGGGACGGCGAACGATGTAGCGTTCAAAGGATGGGTAGGCCTCGCATCATCAGCCTTCTTGTGACGTCTGAAGACAAGGTAGCCAATTCCAAGTCCGAGGGCCAACGCGACTGGGATTCCGATACCCATTCCGATCTTTGCGGAGGTTGAAAAAGCACTTGAAGCTGCTTCTGTCGAGGAAGGATTGGCAGACGGATTGCTCGAGGTAGGGGATGGCAATGCCGACTGAGCTACAGTGCTTTTCGGTGGCATAGAAGCCGTCATTGATGTCACTGTCGAAGTAGGAGACGGCACGATTGATATTGTGGTAGCAACAGAAGATGTCACTGGCTGAGCGGCCTCGTCTTTGTTGATATACAGATATTCACTGTTGTCGTCGGCGGGACCTGTCTTGCCTTCCTGAAAAATGCTGAAGTAGAATAAGTTGGATACACTCAGATTCTTCCTCGTTCCGACGAGCCACTGGTACTTGGTGACACCAACCGCGCCCTCTAGGCTTATTCGTTAGCTTCATCCCGATGCTTGCGCAAGATTAGAAGTTTTGTTGACATACGCGTTAAATACTCCATATCCCCAAAGTAAATTGCGGTCTTGTTGTCCAGCTGCCAAAGTACCAATGAAGCGGCCTGTCCAGGATCTGCGGGTGTCCATACCACATTCACAACTTGACCTTGCTTGTAACTTATCGCTCTGCTGGTGTCGCCTTTCAGATTCGAGTAGGAGGGTGGATTGAGGAAGCTCATAGCACCAGCTACCCCCACCACAAGTCTCGCCACCAGGGCAAGAAGAAGGAGATTTGCCATGAGCAAATGGCCAAAAATGAATGAGAAGTGAAACTGGAATTAGCTAAGTGAGATAGCTTGTCTTGAGGGAATGGACAAAGAATTGATGATGACTGAGCGAGTCGTGGGACCGAGGAGGAGAAGGTACAGGCTGGCTGGGCAGTGTGCGTTACCACTCTCTGAGTAGGTATGGGATGATGAACAACGAATCGGCCAGAATATCATGCAGTCATGTGGCGTAGTCCTATGTATCACATCTCTGTTGAAATGCTTGAAGCCAAGCAGCGAGTGAGATTTGAGACCGAGGCATCCGTATTAAAAATATTAGGTACTTAACCTAAATCCTTCAGATGCGTTGCTATGAGCAGACTCGCATGCGGCACAGCAAAATGCTGGTGTTGAGCCTACTACAGTCCCTGACTACGCGCTTCCTCGGGAAATGAAGCATAGAGGACCCACTTAATGGCCTTGTGCGTTCGGTGCTTTCGCGGTGGCTCCAGGGGAAAGGCGCTTATGACGCCGAGCCTCAACTTATCTACATACGAGTGCGCTGATCCATCCCAAGTACCTATCTGCTTTGTTTCTCCGTCTGCCTACTTTTTGATGTCGCTCGCTGTCGCACTGCTTTCGCGTTGCGCTTTTTTCCTTGCCCGCATTTCTGAACACCATGCTTCTCCCAAGCTCATCGCTATTGCCTAAAATTTTTAATTCCTACACCCTCCTTTCTGCCTGCGCGCTTCTCATATGCTACGAATTATGGAATTTTAGGGAGACAGCCCTGCCTCATGTCCCCATGACTTTGCGCCCTATGCACGGCGACAGGCCAGGGCAAGGGCGACCATATCAAGAAGAACAGGGTATTCCAAAGATTCTCTGGTACAAATTAGGGCCGTCTGGCCTAAGCAACGACACACGACGCTGGACAGATAGTTGCATCAAGGCCAACCCCGACTATCGCGCCGAGTTCATGACCGACGAAAACGACGACGAGTGGGTTCGAGATAGATTCGCATTTCGCCCCGATATAGTTGAAGTTTATACAAAATTGAAGGTCCCAATCTTCAAGGCCGATATTCTTCGCTACTTGCTGTTATTCGACCAAGGCGGCATATGGTCTGATCTGGACGTCTCCTGCGAGGGAGTGCCTATCGATGATTGGGTACCGGGTGAACACAAAGCTAATGCAGGTCTGGTAGTGGGTTGGGAATTCGATATTGGCTGGGAAGGCGTCTTTATTCGACAATTCACGAGCTGGACCATTATGGCAAAACCCAAGTCACCACATATGATGCAGGTTATCGACGACATCATATCCACGTTACGAGACAAAATGAACCAGGGCAACTTCCCAATCGAGGGCGCTACCCTGGAAAACATCGGAGATGTGGTTGACTTCTCTGGACCCAGGCGATTGACATATAGCATATACAAGAGTCTTGGGAAGCAGCTCAATCAAACAATCGGCGAGGAAACAATGAAAGAGATTTTTCAACCAAAGCTGATTGGTGATGTACTTGTCATGCCGGGAAGATCGTTTGCCGCCTCTGCGAACAAGTATAAACCAGAAGATGAGTCATTGTTACCACCTAAGCTAGTCGACCACCATTACGCAGGCACCTGGAAGAATGACCATGGAGGGGAGTGACCTCGGCTATGTGGGATAGAGAACATGGCGTACGTTGTGATTCAAATCACACCAATCTGGCCTCCCGTACCTAGCTGCGCCACGTGGGTTGTACCACCTCGAAACAATATCGCATTGCTGTGCATCGGAGATGCATACTTCGCATGTCGCTTGGCGATGCATTTATGCCCCTTTCGACTTGAGCAAATCATCAAGCGTTTGGAAGAGCGACATCAATCGGCAGATATATTGGGCAGATACATTGCTTGGCTTTGATTCTTATTGCCAAGCTTCTTCCGGCTACAGAGTACATGGCAGTAGGTGGTAACTGTAGGCGATGCATATCATGGTCTTTGATGTGCACAACGGCTGTAGAGGTAATTTTGGACAGCCTCGCCACGTCACATGACAATGTATAGTGTTACACGGCCTTGTGCATCAACTTGGCACCTTGGCAAACATACTCGGGTATCATAGAGGATAAGAACCCAACACCGATATAGATAAGAGCGCATATACCCAGTATATATTCGACTTAGAGCTGGTGGTGGTTGTACTAGTTCATCTCTTGCGTTTGTCCTGGATAATCTTGTACACGGAACTGGTCAATCAAATGTACCTAGGTGAAGAAGAAATTCCAGGCTAGAATAGAATTATCAGATCAATGACCATTCTTTCAATATTTGGTCTTTTTTAAAACCATTATCTGGAAGTAAATTGCCAAAGCTGTCCTAGCTACAATAAGCCATGGAGTACGCTACATTGTTCGTGACCCATCCTTGCGCGAAGCTTTTAGTCGGGTGTAACACGACAGCCATCGGCGCTACAAAGGACTAGAGTCAGCTTCTGCTGCTCCTCGCCAATACTCGTCATAGTTTCGTTCTGGGGCAAACTTAGATTTGAGAACTCTAGTAGCATGCGCGCAGTCACATAGCTTGCTTCAAAAATGGCAAATTACTCTACAACCAGTTGTCAGGCCCAGATACATCAACAGTACAGTCAACTTACGTCATAGGCATATACGAGGCCCTGCATTGAAAAGCAGACATCCAAATCCAACAGTCGCGAAAAGTCGTCCACCATCTTCAATCCAGCGTTCTGGACGGAACAAATTGGCATCAGGACCGAAAATTTCTTTCCTTCTGTGCATAACATAGGGGCAATATCCGACCGCTTCACCCTTACGAACCAAGATGGGTGCTTTACCGTCTGGGCCTCCGGCGACTGGGAGAGTAGTTGTGCGATTTGCGGTTCGAGAATTGATCAGTACTGAAGGATACAGTCGAAGTACTGCGATAGTGTCAGCACATCCGCGTATGGGCGAAATGGTAGTGGATATTCACTAACCTTCCTTCAGTACAGCATCAAGATATTTCATTCGTTTGAGTTCGTGACGACCGATTGCGTCAGTAGAGCTACACATGGCCATCACCTCAGCACGACATTTTTCGTACACGCCAGGATGCCGAGCAAGCAATCGATTGTCATTGTCAGCTTCAAAGAAATTCGAGATTATTCAGACTCAGGATATTACAATGTCCAGCTTAACAAACATGCTGTTGTATCTCTCCCTGCAAGTAGCACGTTCAAGCACTGTTCTCTCAAGTCTTTAGTATCATTCGTCTCCCGCGCCAAAGCCTCGAGGATTGTGTAGCCAGAGCGTTGAGCATTACGTTTATCGAGGGCTTTTGTAATTGCCTGATCTATGTGCTGATGTACGCGTTTGCAATTACTTCGGAATTCGGAGCCGTCAATGAGCCAGTACAGTCCTCCAAGTCGACCGCGCCTCGCAAGATAATCTTGATCTATATCAAATGCAGCTGCAAAAGATGTAGCATCCTCACTGACTTGATTCTCTAGTACTCTAAGCTTTTTCCCAAAGAGAAGGTATGATGTTGTGTCCAGAGTGAAACGAAAGAAAAGTGGTTGTAGATCGATAATTTTAGATCTTGGAATTAATTCAAGTAATTGATCTGTCGCGTCTGAAATTTGAGACAATGACCGATCTTGCTGACGAAATGCAGGTTTCAAGAGAGTACGGGAATGCACCCAAAGATTACCGTCTTGAGTAAAAATCCCATTCCCCAACAAAGGAGCGAAAACTAACCGACGCTCGCCCAGACCAAAATCTGCATGATGATATCAGCTGAGTGGTGTGCGGCTCAGACATGTAAACTGGCCAGTGAAATGCTTGCTAAGAACAGCTTCAATATTAGCTGGATCGACTGTATCAATGCCCCGAAAGCCCAAAAGCTTCTGCTCAAAGGTAGGTCCAGTCTTCTCCACGAGAGCATGTATAAAGGACAGTAATCTTTGTTCGCGAGCGAAGCGAAACGCGGTGATGATCAATTCTAAGCGAAGAGGCCATCTTCCAGTATCTAACGTAATCGGGCTCCCGCATTCACGCATAGAAGCGAGCAAATTAGCATTCTACTTCATGATGTTAGTGAGGATGAAAGCAACATCTATCACCGCTATTCTGAAGGATGCGCAACACTTACTCGACGAGCGCGAAAAATTCTGTAACCCAAGTAAGTGAGACATATGATTGTCACAGTAAGGGTAACAATGGATGACATAGCGTGCACAATCTAGGGACACGTTTGGCTCTTCGATCCGTATGTTTTGGTTGAACGTAACACACAGATGAAGGCTCTATTGTAGTATATCACTTAGCATATGGGCTGGTACGGGGGGCCGGATCGAACGTGCCGTACCTATCTGTAACTTGATTGTCACTTCCCTGCCCGCAATCCTTAGCTTGCTTGGCATGAGATATCGTGGCTGAGGAAGCCAATAAAAACTTGAAGAAATCCTCCTCTGTGTAGGGGTTTGGCATTGCTGACCACCTGGGGAGGCCTGAACTTTTCTATTGGAGCGCCTTTGCACTTATTTATGCACGCAAACATTGGAGAGGCTCAAATGTGGTGAATTCGCTAGCAGGAGGCACAAAAGCATTTATTCTAGTCTTCTAGCAAGGATTTCTATTTACAAACGTTTACACCGATTCATCATCTGTCTGCTGAAGCATGACGGCTCACCAACACAATTCTCATGAGTCTTCGTACACTTCATACAACAGTCAGGCTAACGAGGATATCTATCTTGAAGAACTAGGTATTGTTGAAGCACAAGAGATCACAAATTACCGCTGATGTTGAATCAAGCCGAAGGGATCAGAATTGGCAAAAAGGCAGTGGTATTGGTAACAGATGGCGGCACAATGGCTGGTCCCATCTCGTAAACTCCAGCACCGACCTCGAAGGAGACGTCAGATACAGAGTATGTCAGCATATATTTCAAGACGGGGTCCCGACATTTGTGCCCACTCTCTCTTCACTGAGATCTGCCTGTATTGGCCGAACTCGTGAGCAATTACTCTCTTTGGAGAGGCAAATGAAGACTTCCCCTCCTGGCCCAGAACTAGACAACTTGCTCGATCACGCAACGACTCTTCTAGACAGCCTAGAAAAGCAACTGAAAGCTATAACAGACCGCCATCAGTTGGCCCACCCTGAATATGCAGCACAACGTGGCCTCTCAGTGATTCAGTTCAACAACGATTCCGGTCCGAATCAAGATCCCTGGATGTTACTCACAAGCGACGGTGGCGCTACAGCCAAATCTATAAAAGAATGGGATAAAGAGTCTATCTCCCCTACCAAAATAGAGTGGATAAGGAGATTCTGTGGTGGGGTCATGCCTGAAATGATAGCATATAAAAGAACCAAGACGATGCTTGAGCAGCAACATGGAGTAGTTCAAGAAGATTGTGGATTGGCAGTGTTGAATGCAAAAATGAAATTAATCTGGTTTATTTTGATCAGTCTGGCAATATTTACTCTACTAGCTTTCCTCGGAGTAGGCATTATTGCAACGACAGCCACCTTTAGCGAAGGTTGAAATACTTTTTCTGGATCTCAATTCTTTGGACCTCCGCTAGCCGTACTTTATTAGTGCTGGCTGTGCGCGCATTTGGTGCTAATTCCTTGCCGCTGTAGCGATCTGGCTGGTGGTGATTCAAATTGGGCAGACAAAACTCAGTGGACAGCTGGAGCAAACTGGGACTGGATGATTCCTGAGCAAAAGGATATGACAAAGGCCATCATGCATCAAGTGTTGAACGCATTCGTTCCTTTTTTCAAGATGAGTTATTCAGTTTATTGGAGGACAACTTGAATTCTTATTAGAAATATGCAAAGATAGCAAAGAATGATTATTTATTAAATTTTAGCATTACTCTTTTATAAACTTCGCTGCTACTTGCCCCGTAAATGGTACATGCTATCTATCCTCACCGTTCTGCACTAACCTGAGAAGCTGTCAAAAATTTGGAGTAGAAGGGTTAGATAGCTACGACGCATCGTGGGCAAAAAAAAACCAAAAACATACAACAGCGGGGATTCCCCAGTGGTCACCCACCTGAGTACTAGTCCGCCGGTAGACTGCTTAAGTACCGCTGAGCGAACGGGAAGCGCTGATCTCAATCTCCTATGGTCGTATGTATTTATCCTGCTCGACACTGAGCTACATAAACTACAACATTGAGGGGAGGGCGCTGTTTGCGATTAATGCTTCCTACATTTAATTTGTAGCCAAATGAACAATGTCTCCCCCCTCTTACCATCATATTTTGCTTAGACTGTAAACTATGTAACGAAGTCGAGTTGTGGATGAGGATCAAAGTGTGTGTTGGTGGAAGACAGGTGTATCGGAATCTGACGGGGCGCAAGTAACGTTGGTGCCACGTGACTGGCGCATGATGTCACGATCACCCAACCTAACCTCCACTCCTTCTGCGTTATCACGAAATTGAACAGCACCTTTCCGAGATGATCGCGCCATTGTTTTTTTTTTTCAAGATTTGAGTAGGTAGTGCAGTCGTTTGCGGTAGAGCAGTAATGGCGGCCATAATTGCCACAAATCACCACACTTCACTGTACATACCTAGATACAATGGATGTACCTTCCAGCCTACGCCGAGAAATATCCCCACCGAGGCATGTAAAGAGACGAAAGACTTCAGATATTCTGGACTGTAACAATGTACCAGCGGCAGGTCCAGCAACAGAACATGAGCCAGCCCTCGCCGCGGTAGAAGCCGGAAGAGCTAGACTAGATGATCACCTTGCATATTTTCGACATCATCTAGCCAAGGCTTCGCGCAAAACTGCAAGTGATGTCGCACGACTTGCAATCGACAATTTTGCTGCTTTATACGAGAAAAATCAGCACCCGAGCGGCAACCACTTTGTGATACACCAGCATAACCACCCAAAAGCCGGCGTACACTATGATTTGCGCCTTCAATTCTCAGAAACTAGTTCCATATCATTCGCCGTGCCCAAAGGCTTGCCAGGAAATCCAAACTCCAGGAGTATTGGACGCATGGCTATTGAAACACGGGTGCACAACTATTGGAATCATCTCATAGAATCTGCATCGAGTAAAACCGGGTCATTGCTGATCTGGGACACGGGAACATATGAAGTGCTACCGCGCAAGTATGACAAGAAGGCCAGGAAGGGTATGCCTAGTCCACAAACTACCGACAATGAGAATTCGATGTCAGATTCAGACAACGAACAGATCCCGTCTAGATATGATGGAGAAGTAAAGTACGAAACTGAGACTGAGAAGTTAATTTCAGCTTTCAAAACTCGTTACATCCGTCTTCGTCTTCATGGTACAAGACTACCGCAGAACTACACCATCATCCTTCGTTTACCAAGTAACGAAATTATCAAGCCTCCCACCGCGAGGCGAAAGAGCAAACCATCAATTCGAAATAAAGAACATCTAAACCCTCTCAACACTGACTCAAAATCGGACCAGGATGTCAGCATAGAAAAAGAAGAGCAAGAGGAAGATCTCGATACGGACACTGATGAAGATGCGGAAACACGTCTTCGCAATGCATATCCTGGGTCAACGAATAGCATCGGTTCAGTTCATCAACGGCACTGGTTCTTAATGCTTGATCGACATAACAGCGGGTTTGTACTTGACTACTCAGCTGGGGTTAAAGGGCAATGGATCAAGAATGATATCGGGGGCGGCTTTGATCCGTTCATAGTCAAAGGGCGCGACCATGAACGAAGCGTAGTCACAGGCCGTTTGGCCAAAGAGGTAGAAAGCGACGAGGGTATTGAAGGATACGTAGGCAGAGGAGGCTGGGTTGGCATAGAGCATTAGAAAAACAAAAGTTCATTCTGTTTTACAACATTGACTAATCAAAATACACCGTACTTTTCCACCGCCTAACCAAGCACCGTCTAGAAACTCATCAAAAAGCACGAGTACTGCTGTGAAACAAAGGCCAGTCTATCAAGCATCAATCCAAAACTTCCCACCACCACCTTACAAACTCTTCGCAGTCCTTCTCGTAACGCGCCCACCTTGTACCTGCCCACTAGGTTCCTTGCGCGTCTTCTTCGTCGACTTACTAGCCTTCACCCTCGTAGCCACCGCATCAACCGGCGACACAACCACAAAGCGCGGGTCCTCGTAATCTTCTTCCAGCGCAGTAGGCCCTAGGTCAACCCAACTGACTTTCTTCGGTGGTGTAGTCTTCGGTGTAGTCTTCAGCTTCTTGGCCGAGCGAAGAGTCTTCTTCAAGCGAGGCATGTCAGGCGTGTATGGGAGTGAGCCCGCGCTGCGTTTGCGCTTGGAACTTCCTGCGATGGCGGATTCTGCGTATTCACTTTCTGTCGGTGATTCTATGATGGGTTGCTTGGTGGTTTTGCGTGCGGAGGTTCGTGTGGCTTTGACATAGTCGTCGAATACTGGTGATTTTGCAGCTGACTTCTTTGGGGTCTTGCGTGGGTGGCTGTGAGCGGGAGAGGCGGCCTTGGGGGAAGCAGTACTAGCTTTTGCAGTCTTCTTAGAAGTTGGAGAAGACTTCTTGGGGGTGGCCCTCTGAGTAGCTGATTCACCATTTCCAGCTTGAAGTGAAGCTTTGACTGCTTTTGTGATGGCTCTAGCCGCTGGGCCAGAACGAGGCTTTGGAGATTTTCTTGGTCCTTTGTTTCTATTGCCTTGCGGTTTGTTGCTCGAATTTTGGAGTAGCTGAGTGCGAGCGGTAGTGGGCGATTGGTTGATAGACCGGCGAATATCGTTATGAGTGATGATTTGTGGATAATCTGGATAGTGTCAAATTAATTGATTCTGCAATGCTTCAAGCATGTGCCACTGCTTACCTTGACGTCCTACTTCAAACTTTTTCAAGAATAAGCTTGGAACATATTCTTTTCCATTCTCCTCATCCAACCTTCCCGTATTGAGTTCAGCAATGGTTTCATCCAGCTTGGTTGCTGTGCCATATCTGCTGATAACGCGCTGATCATAGTCGCTCACATGTGGTAGTTTGAAACGTGACCCAGACTCAAATTGCCTCAGCTGTAGATACGGCTTGAGCATCTCATGATCCAAAGAAATATCAGCCTCGAATATAAAATCCTCTTTGGAACGTGCGAGGTCGCCGTCAATCTTCATGCTTTCCCAATGCTCCATGAGAAAGGTTTCTGGGAATGGCAACGCTGCTGGGTAGTCTCTATACCACTGTTCCATCTCGTTTCTCGTGCCTCCGTACGTGAAATACCGTTGCCGCTCGACGGATGTGTCGTCGACTACGGAGCGCCTCGAAGAAGCGAATTTAGAACTTGGTACAGAAGCACGAATTGGGGTAGGAGTAGGAGGCGATTCATAATCTTCCTCGTCTTCTCTTAGCTGATACAGTTCCTCGCTGGCCACAAAAGACGGCGGTGTTTCGTCAGGTGTTGCTTCTCGTGGCACCAATCCTTGATGTGTAGCTCTGTGATCATCTTGGGCATTTCGAACCATATCCCGGACACGGTGGTAGAGTCTTGGGTCAAAATCAATGAATCGTTGAGGCAGTTCGTGCACTAATGCATCGTCGATTTGATTGACGCGATCTATAAAAGTAGTCGGAGAATCGCCACCACCTCTTTGGTGCAAATAATTTATTGCTTGGGTCAGACGAAAATTCACCTGCTCCTCAGTAAAGTCTTCTTGATTTGGGGAAAGATATGCCTCAGAATCAGAGATATCATCGAGCGCAGGAGTGCGACTATGTGTGGTGTGGCGATTCGTCATGTTTGCAGGTCGCCGTTGGAAATTTAATGGACAGGAAGGACGAGCTTAATTAAGAGATGAGAGTGTTGGAGTAAAAATATGGTTTAGAAGAAGAAAGACTCTTGTCAGGTCATCATATTGTTCTTGAGAGCAAGTCCACAATAACTTGTTCTTTGTTGTGCTGTGAACAAAGGAACCCCAAGTGGACTGCAACGGGACCCCGCAAATGGAGATCCCCTTTGGTTTGTTTGTCAACTATCGCCTTACCCTTCATCTTCTTTGTGCGCGCCGAAAACTACAAGTGAGGTCAAGTACGCGTCTTGCTCACAAACAAGTGGCGTGGTCTTGCTGTTGTGTAAGTGTGGTGGTGTGCAAGGGACTGCGGTTATGTGTCGGGTGTACTAAGAAGTTTCACGCCAAAACCACCACTGCAGTTATGTCGGCGCTTGATGGTCTTGACATATAAGGTACTAAGTTGCATGTGAGTGTTACAATACTCCGTAGCTAGTAGGAAGAAAGGAACAAGCTTTACGCTGGGTGCCAAATGGGGAAACCCAAGCGAACGCGAACTTATACCTGCTACGTGTATAAAAGGCCATAGTAGGCTTGGTTCGAGGGTGCTGGTTTGACGATCCGAGAATTAGTTCTCGTGAGAACAGCCAATTAGTATAGATCGATTATTGCACATGTACCCAACTCGCAATTCAAGTTTGATGGAAGCCGCGGCAGGGCATGATCGACCCCTTGCGTGGTAAGGTTGAACTAGCGGCCCAGTCCAGGATCCGAAACCCGAAAGCACAGGTCAACATGCGTGATGAGGGGAAGCGTGGATGTGGAATAGTGGACAAGCACGAGAAGATAGGCAGAGCTTGGGGATTTGGCAGATATCAGGCGCATTCACAGATGCCTCGGCTCGCACGCTAACATGACCATGAATGGAAGTTGACCCTCAAAGTCAAATGGACAGGCCGCCTTCCTCGTTTAATTGTTAATAAGGAGCATGGAATATCTCCGAACTGTGTTCTTATTGGATTTCAAAAGTTGCCTGAATCATTTTGAAGGTTCGTCGTAGCTCTGTATAATAACTCAACAATCGCGTGCGCGGACTGCGACCATCCATCATGGAAGGTAAGTTGAACATGTGCGCTAACATCAAGCCAATGGCAACGCCGCTAACATGATTCTGTACCAAAAGCGCTCCCTCTCCCACTCGCAATTCCAGGCGCCGCCGCCGCGGCTGGTTTCGCTTACCTTAATGCACGCCTTGGTCTCTCTTACGACTATTCTCTCTTGTCTTCGTTCGTCCGTGCTGCTGCCACCAATGCACTGTCTGAACGACGCGACACCTTGAATGTGTTCTACGACCTGGAATCGCACGCAAAGTCATCCCGAGGAAGTCAAACATGGATTATTTATCAAGGCCAGTCATGGACGTACGCTCAAGCTTACGATATTGTCCTGCGATATGGCGCGTGGTTCACTGCCAAGGGTGTAAAGAAAGATGATATCGTAGCCATGGACTTTATGAACTCAAACCATTTCGTCTGGGTCTGGTTTGGCCTGTGGAGCATAGGCGCAAAGCCCGCATTTATCAACTATAACCTTACAGGAAAGCCGTTAGTGCATTGTATCAAGACCAGCACAGCACATTTGATAATAGTCGACGAGAACTCAGCGGATAACTTCAAAGAAGAAACTCTTCAAGAACTTGGATTTTTCCCACTAGGCAACCAGAGATATAGCTTTGAGTTGGATGCCGCAGATGTCCCAAGCAAAGTTAGAAAGCAGACCAATGAGAACGAATCCCTAGTAGGAGGCTCGACATCTGCAGTACAGCGGCAACTAGAGGTAGTACTCTTTGATAAAAATCTCGAGTCGGAAATTCTCGCCATGCCGCCAACACGCCTTCCTGACTCCGCTCGATCAGGCCAAAAGTCTAGCGGTATGGCTACGCTCATCTACACCAGCGGTACTACCGGATTACCAAAACCCGCCGTTGTATCGTGGGCAAAGTTCAATCTCGCCCCAAGGTTTATCGCTGGTTGGTTAAACTACAAGAACGACATCATGTATACTTGTATGCCGCTTTACCACTCCTCCGCAAGCATTTTGGGTCTTTGCTCTGTTCTAAAAGGTGGAAGCACTATCTGTCTGTCGAAGAAGTTCTCCCATAAGACAATTTGGCATGAGATCAGAGATTCTGGAGCAACAATCATCCAATATGTGGGCGAAACCTGTCGATACCTTTTATCTGCACCTCCCTCTGAGCTTGACAGAGCGCACAAGCTCAGAGCCGCATTTGGGAATGGACTAAGGCCTGATGTATGGGAGCCATTTAAGCAGCGTTTTGGAATTCAAACTATTTATGAGTTCTATGCGGCGACCGAGGTATGAAACACAGACAGTGAAGAAATGCAAGTTGAAGGTGGAGATGAAACTAACAACTTACAGGCTCCTTTTGCATTATGGAATTACAGCGCAAACTCGTTCTCAAGAGGTGCAATCGGGCGAAGTGGCTCTCTTGCAACTGCTATCTTCTCTTCAGGCGTAACCATCATTCGCTTGGACCCTGAGACCGATTCATCAGAACCTATTCGCGATCCCAAAACTGGACTTTGTGAGCAAAGCGAATTCGACGAGCCAGGCGAGCTTTTATTTAAACTCGACGCAAACAACATTTCCGAAAAGTTCCAAGGGTACTTTGGCAATGCCAAGGCCACAAACAGCAAAGTCCTTCGCAATGTTAAAGCCATGGGCGATGCCTTTTTCCGCACTGGAGACTTGATGAAGCGCGATAAAGAGAACCGCTTCTGGTTCGTCGATCGCATTGGCGATACCTTCCGATGGAAAGCAGAAAACGTCTCGACAGCCGAAGTCAGTGAAGCGGTCGGCAATCATCCCGCAGTATTGGAGGCCAATATCTACGGCGTTCAAGTACCAAGGCACGATGGACGAGCTGGCTGTGCTGCAGTGATTTTAAACCCTTCTGCTATCGTTCAATCAACTGACTCAGCAGTCCCGGTACCAACAGCAGAAACACTCAGGTCGCTGGCAGAACATGTTAAGAAAGGACTTCCAGCATTCGCTCAACCATTATGGCTGAGAATAACTAAAGAGCTCCAAATCACAGGAACAAACAAGCAACAGAAGCACTTATTACAGAAAGACGGCATCGATCCCCACGTAGTCGAAGCTGCGGGTGATGCGCTTTATTGGTTGAGAGACGGAACATATACACCGTTTACGAAAGCGGACTTGGAGAAGATTGAGGGCGGCGTAGTCAAACTTTAGACCGGCTTTAGATGCTGCAGTATACCCCTTAATCAGTCGAGGCTATCTTCTTATTAACACTGAGACGGCAATGATCATTGCGTACCGGTAATCAGTAATTTGTAACTTATTCTCTATCAACGCTACTTCGTATAGTAAAACACGTCACGCTCGTTCAAACCTGTTTGTCTGGTATTCGCAATATTATGTCATACTGAACCACTCTTTTATTTTATTTCAATCTTTCCATCTTAACTTCTTCAGACCGCAAATCATCACGCAGCCATCATACTCCTCACCCAGCCCGGAATCTCAGGCCTCTTCGCCCACCCCTCTCTCCACTGTCCCTGCCACCCCTCCACACTCGACGGCAAAGCAAACACACCCGTAACAAACCATACCGTCTCCCCCTTCTTGACCGCCCTCTCCACAAGCGGCAACACCGTCCTCGCCTCAACGAGATTCGAATTCGCATCCGAAAGAATGACCCGTCCCTTCCGCTCACTTTGATACAACTCCGCAATGCCCACCGCGCCCGTCCTGCTTGCCGCAAACGCACTCGTCCCATCAACCTTCCTGCCCTCCGAATCCGTCAAAAACTCAGGAAGTTCAGTAAACACCCTTCCATCCTTCTCCCTACATCCATACACCGCCCACGCGCCCTCCGCAGACAACAGATCCCGTTCCGACGTTACTCTATGCACGCGCAAATGCCAATTCGGCGCCTCTTCAGTCGGAGGAATGAGGTAGGTAGAGACCTCGACATCAGGCCAGGGCTTCATACTCGACACCAAGACAGGCACGCCGTCGAAAGTCTCGATACTCGAATCGCCATTGTGCGCGCGCCGCATTTTCCACACTTCGCCCCCGTCGTCGGACAGCGCGAGCGAGGATTCGGGAACGAATTGCTCGAGTTCCTGGTAGCCTGTGGAGACGGAGTATGCGAAGGCGGAGCTGTATGCGAATTTTCCGTATTTGGCATTCGAGTTCTTGATGGCGTAGTGGCAGGATTGGCCGCTGGAAAGTAGGAAGGTGTGGCCGCCGCTTTGGATGACGATGTGTCGGGGGTGGGGGAGGGGCTTGATGATGCGTTGGGAGGCGAAGGGGTGGGGTTCTTCGGGGGAGGTCCAGAAGGGGTGGGATTCGGGGACGGCGAGGGCGGCGAAGGCGAGCATGCACCAGTATGGGGAGCCGGGGGAGTTGTAGTTTTCGGCGAGGTAGGTGTTGGGGTAGGAGAAGCCGAGGGTGAGCATGCCGTTGGTTTGGAAGATTTCGGTTTGTGTAGTCCACCAGCGGAGGTTGCGGAGCCAGATTCCTCGGACGGCGCCCCAGGTCAAAGGAGCGGGAAGTTCGACGTCTGCGAAGGCGACGGCGCTCCAGAAGGCTACCATTGCCCAGCGGTAGGTTAGTGAGCGGCCGAATGTGATGGCGCGGCCTTGGGCGTCGAAGTAGTGGACGAAATCGAGAGCATATTGTCGAGCGCGGCTCTTGTACTCTTCGGATTGCTTGGGGTCGATGTCTGCTGCGAGTTTGGAGTAGAGGAGTTGGAGGTATTGAATAGCAAATGATCCAGAGTAATAGTCCATCTGGCGATAATGCTCTGGGCCATCATTTGACCAGCCATCTCCACGATAAAATGTATTCAGCTGCTTGATATCAGCTTCGAGTCTTTCTTTCGACCACTTCGCTCCATTTCTCTCAAGGCCCAGATTAGCAAAGACACGGAACCAAAGCCTGTATCAAAAATCAGCACTGTTGTTCCAACTCCACACATCGCCTCTTGTATCCCAGAAACCAAACAAACCCTAGAAAAAACATCAAAAACCTACCAATTCGTATTCGGCATCTCCTTATCATTCATGCTACCCAACCACGCCTCCACATTCCCCCTCTGCCTCTCCGTCAACGGCTCCCAAAACTCCTTACTCGCCACCGCAAGCGTATACCCAATCGGACACGCCTCCACCATCCTCTGATCAATATCCTCCATATACCCCCAAAACTCCTCGGTCTCAGGATCGGTCCCCGCAACAAGGCCCTGGACAAACTTGTCGGCGTGGGCGTAGGAGCTACCACCCGCAAGAAGGGGCGCGAGACCCCAGAGAGGGCGCGCATAGCCTTCGACTTGCGCGGCGGTTTCGTCGAAGCGGGTTCCTGTGCTGCCGCATTTTATGAGGGCGCATTGCGGGGAGAAACCTGGGACTAGGGGGTCGAGCAGGGAGGTTACGGCTTGGACTACGTCGGAGCGGGTTTTGAGCGGGTTGGTAGAGAAGGGGTGGAGGGGGGTGGAGCGGTTTGCGTTGGCGGTTTTGGCGGACATTTTTTGGAGGGGTTGGATTTCGTAGATATTTGACCAGGGGGTGATTTATCTTCCAAGACGAGTTTCGTTTATTTGTCTATATGCCTTCTCTTTCTTCTCGACTTTCAAGTCTTCCTTTGGCAATGCACAATTGGCATGCAATGGTACGGTTTGTGGCGTAAATTCCTCCTTGGCTTGTCGAATTACAAGACACGTCTTCGGCGAGTTATACAAAACTAGGCGAAACGGCGTTGTTTGGAGGGGTTGTAGTGAGTCGTTGCTCGCGTCAATCACTACCGACGGCTAGCAAGTGTGGTTGGCCAAATATTGGTTGGTCCAAATAGTCGGAACTCAAGTCGCAGTTTCGGGGCAGACCGCCTTATCTCCTACAAAGTCGTTTTTTCAATGTTGCTGATCCTTTAAATTAGGCTCGGTTGGACTCTCGACAAAAGCTACGAGGATAAAATCCGCAAGAGCGTAGAGCGTAGTTTATGTATGTTGGTACGTCGTTCGTGTTCACGTAGCCGCTCACGTACGAAGTTACCGAACGTCCGACCAAACCTCCTTTCTTGACCTTCTTTACATTTCTACCCTACCCACTTAACTGCCCCAGATTCTCTGGTACTCTGGGGCTCGCTTCTTCCAATCCATACCCAAAGCTGGCTCCACAAATTTGACAATCACGCTCTTCGGCGTAAACGTGGGGCGTATATGCACCGAACATCAACCCATGTCTAAAATCACGGATAAATGCCCACTCTCCAATGACCCGTAGCGCATCAATGCTGGCGGGGATGACCCCACAGGCTCCAGTTCCCCAAAGCAGCCAGACGAACCCCTCCAGGAATCCAAGCTCCAAGCTCTAACGTGAATGAAGAGGAGAAAAAGGCCACCCAGACAGTCGCACTTAGAAGGATGGCAAACGCCTAGCATCACATTGCTTGATTGGACGGAGGAACTGTTTCGCCTTGGCACTACCAAGACGCAACTGGATAACTCCACCACTCTCTTCGCAGCGATTCCGCCGCGCCACGGCAAATAAGAACGTTCCGCGACGAGAAGCACCGGACGCGATTCGACGGAAATCCACCCACCAACAGCGCTATCATGATGGATTTCCAATGAGCTAAATCGGGTATATGGGTGGACCGGCTCATGAACGGTCGTATCGCTCCATGGAGGCGCAAACGTGGAGTCTGGGGAAGGGGGGCGAGCAAAGACCGCGGCGTCTTGTTACCCCGTCTTCGATTTCAGGGATCTGGGGGATGGGCGTTGAGCTTGGGCCGCTGTTCCGTGCGTTTGTATATAGATGCGTCTGGGGACATGGCTGGGGGATTGTCGTTCAATCTGTGGAGTAGCTTCCTCCTTTCTTTCAAGCATTTTGATTGCTGCTGTTTGAGGCGCGGGTGTATATCAAGTTGTTGTCAGAAGTTTTGACAGTGCGTTGGTGATCAGAGACCTTCACACTCTAGTATGTTGCTTATCGGTGCGGTCATGGTGTTGCATGCTCACTAATGGTAGTAAGATTCGTTGGCTGTTTCTCAAGGTGAGAACATCGCCAACACCGCAATCATGGTTTCCTTCGGTGCGAAGATCATTCAGATGATCGTCAAGAACGATGCCATCAAGACAGATCCCCCCGAGGTTTATGGATGGCGAGCATTTGCCATGGCTGGCTCCGCCTGTTTCGGAGGCATGTTGTTCGGCTTCGACATTGGTACCATTGGAGGTGTGCTCGAACTTAAGGAATTCCAAGTGTACGTTGCGCACATGATATAACATAGCGAAGCTTGATCTGACTTGGACTACAGCAAGTACAACCTCGATACAAAATCTGCAAAAGAACGGGCCGATCTAAATGCCAATATTGCCTCAACACTCCAAGCTGGATGTTTCATCGGCTGCTTTATCGCTTCGTGGATGGCAGATCGATGGGGACGAAAAATCGCATTACAGTTTAACGGTATCATCACCATCATCGGTTGCATAATCCAGGCTTGTGCCATGGGCCACATCGAAGCCATGTACATTGGTCGTCTCGTCGCAGGTGTTGGTGTTGGTGGCGCCTCCATGGTCGTGCCTCTTTACATTTCTGAAAACGCTCCTCGTGCCATTCGTGGCGGTCTCACCGGTCTCTACCAACTCTTCATTGCCACTGGAACCTGTCTTGCCTTCTGGGTGAATTACGGATCCCTCATGCACTTGTCTGGCAGCTCTACGGTCTATATTGTCCCGCTTGCTCTACAGGCTCTTCCCGCTGTTCTTCTTGTCGGTTGCATGGCTCTGAACAAGGAATCCCCTCGTTTCCTGGCCAAGCAAGACCGCTGGGAAGAAGCCAACAGTGTACTTGCCCGTGTGCGAAATCTGCCCGTCTCGCACGAGTATGTTCAGAGTGAGATCAGGGATATCGCTGATCAACTCGAGCACGAGCGCATGCTTATTGCCGGCGCATCCGTTAAAGACCTTCTTAAGGAAATGTTCACTATCCCTGGCAACCGCAAGCGTGCCTTGATTTCCATTGGTCTTATGATCTGCCAACAAATGACTGGTACCAATGCCATCAATTACTACGCTCCTCAGATTTTCAAGGCTCTTGGTCTCCAGGGTAATGAAGTCAAGCTGTTTGCGACTGGTATCTACGGCATCGTCAAGATGGTGGGCTGCTTTGCTTTCCTAGTCTTCGCTGCTGATTCGCTTGGTCGCCGACGTTCACTGCTCTGGACTTCGATCGCGCAGGGTGCATCCATGTACTACATTGGTCTGTACATGCGTATCGATCCACCGACTGCTGCAAAGGGTGTTCCTCCTGCTGGCTACTTCGCCCTTGTTTGCGTCTTCCTGTTCGCTCTCTTCTTCCAATTCGGTTGGGGCCCGGTTTGCTGGATCTATGTCTCTGAGATCCCGGCTGCTCGTCTTCGTTCACTCAACGTCGCCATTGCTGCTGCTACACAATGGCTGTTCAACTTCGTGGTTGCCCGCGCTACACCCAATATGATGACCACAGTTGGTAAGCAGGGTTATGGGTAAGTCCTTGTAATTCAAATTTCACCGTTCGCTTGCTAATACTCTCCAGTACATTCCTCATTTACGGAACATTCTGCTTCTCCATGTTCTTCTTCGTGTGGTTCCTTGTCCCTGAGACAAAGGGTCTCTCGCTCGAAAAGATGGACGATATCTTTGGTATTACTGAACTCATCAAGAACATTGAGGCTGATCGTGAGAACCATGGCGCCACCACCGAGATCGATATGGATGGGCACGAGAAGAAGGCTGTTCGAGAGGAGCGCAAAGAGGTTGTCAACTAGGCTGTTACTGTAGTTGAGTCTGTCTTTATATTGCAATGAGATTACATCGATAATTCCACGCTTGCGTGTTATTTTGTAAGGCCAAAGTCATTTCGTGCAGCATTTGTCTGACTTATATTGTAATACTTGGTGTTCTTTAATATTAGCGAGGGAACCGAGTTCTCAGTCTACTTCACTGTACCAAGCTAACCCAGATACTACCCCATCAACCAGATCATTGAGTCAATCACCAGTATCCAAAGTTCGGACGTTGTTTCTGAAATGTCATTGATACTACAATAATTATGTTGCCATAATGCAAAATTTCATAGTTGCAAAGTCGACACAGCAAACAGTGCATTCATTCATTTAGTCAACTCGTAACGAGTCAAATCGTTCCGAGATACTGCTCTTAAGCAAGCTAAAGCCAAATCCCAACGCCTTTCTTGGTTTCTTTTCGTATAGTGAGGGAAATGTTTCGAACGTGTCCATTGTCTCGATGTTTACGGCATGTTTACAAACAATGGAGCGATCAAGCATCCTTTAATGGGTTCTCGTCGCCCTGTAGAATGCCCTTCTTGACCAGTTCTTCGGGGCTTGGCCTGCCTTGTAAACCCTTCTCGAGACTATCCGCCCTCATGTGAAGATCAAGTTCTCGCTGGTGGCCCTGGAGTGCAGGTGCAGCTGTGGAGTCGGGAAGAATGTTTCGCTGGACGAGATCATCGCGATTGGGGCGGTGATTTAGGCCTTTCTTGAGGTTGTCTGTTGCGCGCTGGCGCTCTAGTTCCAGAGCTCGTGCTTGGAGGGCTCTGGTTGAGCATGAGCATTAGCGTATTGTCTAGACCTGGTATGTATATCGAGTAGAAGGTGAATGAAAGCACCACACATACGGAGCCGTGGTAGTATCAAGCAAGATATGTCGGTTCTTGAGGTCCTGAGCCTCTGGACGGTGCTGTAGGTGCTTCTCCAAGCTGTTGCGTCGCTCGTTGCTGCGAACGGGCGAGATGGGCGTCTCATCGACGACGTTAGCGCTTTCAGAAGCCATGATGAATTGCTGTTAGTGTAGGATGTATGTAGAGCTTGGGTGTGCAAGTCGTGGTGTGCAATCGCAATGATGTAGTTATGCGGGCTTTAATAGCAAGCTTGGGTGAGATGGGAGTGAAGCGCGGGGCGGGAGCCTTGTCAGCGAAGCTTGTTGCTCATTTGTTGCGGGGCAGCCGCGATCCCTGCATATGGCAACGAGGCGCCCGGTCATGTCACGTCTCACGAGCAACAATGCGTTGTCACCCTATCTTGTGCCATCTTCTGGTGCTTGTTTGCGTTCGTTTGTTTCATGTCCCGTGCTTGTCCGTGTCTCTGCCACCTTTGACAAGTCCAATCTGCGGTCTGGAATATCTTGGTATGACGTGCATCCCGCATGCGTCTTATTTGGTCTGCTGCTGCATCGAATCTGCAAACACCTGATCATTCAAGTCATACTTTTGTGCAAATGAACAACCGAGTCAGATTTGAGTCAAGGGATAATTATAGATATTCGAGAACGTTTCAAAACCATCGCCTTGACATTATTTGCTTTGTTCTTGTATACTTTCCAGCGGTAACGACTTGACATAACAATGTATATGTACAGATCACGATCACATGATCTTTAATTTCAAACACCCAAAAAAGCATCATCTCCAGTGCCCAAATATATCCATTCAACCCTCTCAAAATATTTCCTCCTACTTACAAGCAATCTTAGTCTCAGTCGCCACCCCCTCGATCGTCGTACTCGTGCGACAAGGCTACACAAAATCTCATCAACCCTGATACACATAAACAATACGCAGGTAAAACTCACCAATCCCAATCCCAAAAACTGCGTCGTCAACGCACACCCATGACAATCCGTATACTCAGTTGCCGTAACTGTCGTTTCTTTGAAGGTACAATCCTGTTGGAAAGGTGGAGTGTGAAAGACTTTGATGGTGCATGTTGGAGATGGCGTGACTGCCGCATTGGCCGCTGCAGCTTCAGCTTCAGCCAAGGGAGAAGATGTCCTGTGGATTCAACTTAGACAGCTTTCTTCTGATATATCATATATCATGTTGTTGAAGATGGACATACGCTTGGGTAGCGAGTATAAGCACAATGGCTTTGATATAGGAGAGCTGCATGTTGTCTTCTCGTAAGTTGATGATTTCTGTACTTGAAAGGGATAGATATATTCGAACTCTTCCACTCTATATATACCTCAGCACTCAAGTCAGTTGACGCCTAAGGTTTGGAATGAAGTCCATGCGTGCGTAAGCAATATCTTATTGTGCTCCCGTTCGTGTCCGCGTAAGTTCTATAACGCCGTGGAATGCACAGACTCGGGGGCCTTAAGGCTTGACAAAGCTTATGAGTATGAACGATCATTCATTATTAACATATTACCTGTGAACGCATCACACTACACTAGCTAAGTTACTTCCAATCATTGGTCAGATTGTTATTGCCCCCAACTCCACGAGTAACACGTAAATTCTCCATTACGTGGAAGATGTCAGCGACAGTAAGAAATGTTCATGCTTTTTTGGGGTGATGGCGTATCATCATCCATAGCTTCTCCCTGGAGCATACTCAGCACGCATGCCCACCATCATCGACTCATTTCAATTTGGATCCACATGTGGCGTATTATTTGCTTCAGCTGCTTAAGCACCGTCATCCTCACCGAGACGGACAGCACCCTCGCGGTTGAGGCCATTGCTCCAGAAGCCACCGAGCTCAACCTCGCTCTCGCGGAGGTTGGCATGTGTGATGAGGAGCCAGGCACCAAAGACGCCCTTGGCCAGAACATCCAACACGGCGTAAGCGATGATCTCACCATCGACGCCAAGCTTACGAGAGCCATCGGCGAAAGCCCAAACGCTTAATTTGATTAGTATAACATTGTGGCGAGCCAGGGACAAACTCACATTGGGTAGGCAGTCCAGAGGATCAAAGTATAAGCAGCAATGGATACGAAGAAGGAGCGAAGCTTAGGACCCTTGGCAGTAGCATTGGCACCGCCGTTCAACGCAAGGTGCCAGACGACAAAGATGTAGGCGACGCAGGAAATGGTGTACCAGCCCCACTTCTGAGGAGTGCCCTCTGTGCCAAAAGCAGCAAACATACCAGTCAGGATCATGATCAAGTCAGCAACAACAGCCATGACGATGTGTCCACCGGCCATGCCAGCCAACAGACCAAGATCGAGAATCAAAAGGGGAGTGGTAATGGCCCAATCGACATAACGAGCCCAGTAGACCTGGCGTTGGACCTCGCGGAAGGTGTCAGGGGTGTGGTCATGCTGTTCACGGACAGTGATGGTCTGGAGAGAAACACCATGTCCGGTAGCCATTGCGAAGTAAGACAAGGCGGCAGCGATGGTGATGATGGTGGTAATGGTGTGGTACAAGCGTCTAGACTGCATAGGATCAGTTAGGTTCAAGGCGGGCAATGCATCTTTCCGTGGTGACGTACGAGCTGAACCTTCCATGACAAGGCAGTGAAGGTGCCAGAGGCAATGACCATAAGCACGAAGACAACCCATAGCGTTTTGTGGCCTGATTCGCTGGCAATCTGCAGGTCTACAGGCGTGGGAATGACTGAAGGGATGGGCGCCACAGAAGGCTTTGCGGTGGGGACGGGGTGGAGGGTCTTCATGAGGACCTCCTCGAATTGGTCGACAATCATGATGATGGAAGTGATTGAGGATGATGGGAGATGGGAATTGGGATTGAAGGAAGTCAAAGCCCAGTGGTACGGAATGGAGAGAGGTGTAACTGCGGAGGCAGCGGGTTATAAAGAGGAGTCGCGGTAGGCAGCTGCGACGGGGACGTAATAATAATGCAGTCACCTGTCGCAGCTGTGCGGCAGGAGCTATACAAAGCTGGGAAGTCAAGACGTCATTCGCGCTTTCCCCTCACGGCATGCAAGTCCCATTGGCTACCAACCACCGTTGCAAGCCTGTACGATGCGCCGAATTGGACACACAAAGCCGCCAAAACATCAATTGCTGATCTGCTCGGCCAGTGCCGTACAAAGTCACGACTCTCGCAGCTGTGCACACGCAGTCGAGTTGCTGTGGCCTCGTTGCGTTGTTTTGTCGGATGCATTGCGATGGCAGCTGGCGGATGGGCAAAACTCACATTCCCATGTCAGCACTGAGCGATCGCCGATGCACCCCACAAGCTCGTCTAGGCAGTGATCGAGTTTCATCGCTTGGGCGACCACCGACCACCGCGCAGCCTTGCAAACACACAAACCTGTTTCTCCCGCGCGTACTGGGTACTTAGTCAACCCGCATAGCAACCTGGCGACAGAGTTGTGACAGCTGCAGATGTGTTCACGGGAGTGGGCAAGAAGCTTTAACGATACGAGGCCGATCGCTGCGACCTAGACATTCAGCACGCATCAACGAATCTTATATCATGCCCGCCCTCTAAGCAATCTTTTTTTGAACAGCAATACTTTCACCCCTTAATCCTTAATACCAGTGGCTCTCGCGTGGCATTACTGTGGTATGACGTTCTACCAAAGACTAGGATGGGAGTGGGTCATGTGACAGGGGTCCTCACTCTGTCCCGATGACTAAGCATACAGTTCCCCACCAAAATCAACGGCCAAGCTTTCGTCGACCAGGCCCGAAGTCGTCTACTGGTCGGTTACTCATTCCGGTCGCGCTTAGGAATTGGCGTTATCGAAACTTCCTAGCGTCTTCCACCACTTCTTTTCAACACCATAGTGGAAATGAGGCTACACGATCCAGACCCACCTGACTGTTAACCTCATACAAAGGAAATTGTGCACCTACTACGAAAAAATTGCGAACTCGGAAGGTCTCTATCTGGCCAGACTATCTTACAGCAGCTTGCTACGATCTACTCAGACAGTTGGGCTCGTACAAGCCCTTCACATGTTCCACCAGGCCACTTCATGAACACGCATGATTAAACCTAATTCTCTTTCTTCGCAGCTTTCAGTACATCCAAACTTGCATCTCCATCACTCCCTCGGAATTCGGCATGCTGATTTATTTGCGACCCACGTTCTGCTCCTCTCGCAACTTCGTCCGTTGATATTCGCCAACGCTGATTGGCTGGCGTACTTTCGCTTTATGGAACCGCAACCGTCTGCCCACGTACAACATCCTACATAGTACGATTACGAGCAAAACAACCAACCATGTTTAGTTTCGAGGCCCGAAGAACGGCTCAGAGCAGCCTTTGAGAAGCCACGGCGTTATCTCCAGCCCCCAATACTCGTCGGCGAGGAGTTTGCTTAGCGCGACATCATGGTACTCTGAGCTGAGCCTACTCGCAGTCGAGGTTCCCAACAGTCGACAAGCTTCGACAAGCATTTCAAGCATTTTCCGCTTATTCTTCCGCCTATCCATCAGGGTGCTTGTTCATCCCTTTTAATAAATTGAGCAATCCTTAAGCTTTCACTGACAAGCATTCCACTTTGCCGGATCTCCTGCACCACGGCTACCTGCATACAGGGCGCCGCTTGAGAACCATCCCAGGAATCCGGATACCACTTCTTCTGTACGACACGGACCACGAGGCATAGTCACCAAGATCGTGAACACATTACACCAAGCAACCATGGACAGTTTCATCAGCATAGCGGAGACGATTCTTCGCCGCGATGATGACGCCCCTCCTCCTCCTTGCCCAGGCGACAACGGCTATGATGGCCGTATGGGCACCAGGATTTCTGCCATTTTTGTGATCCTCGTTGGTTCAATCTTTGGTATGTTGTTCAACCTCAACACAATGATGAGTCTTGTATGAATCACTGTACTGACAGACAACAGGCGCTGCCTTTCCCACTATGGCAAAACGTAGCCGATCAGCCCTTGTTCCATCGTGGGTCTTCTTCATTGCCAAATACTTTGGTTCTGGTGTCATTGTTGCAACAGCTTTCATCCATCTCCTTGCCCCAGCCAACGAGGCCTTGGGCAATGACTGCTTGACTGGTGTCATCTCCAAGTACCCCTGGCCTGAAGGCATTGCTCTCATGACCATCTTCCTCATGTTCTTCCTTGAACTCATGGTCATGCGCTACGGCAAATTTGGCAGCGACCACGATCACACCCACGCTGCCACCCACGGCAGCGACTCTCTCAGCCTCTCGGATCAAAAGGGTAACCCAGCAGCCAACCAACCTCTGGCCGCCAACCCCAACACCCCAGGCGAAGACCACCTCGGCCACCAACGCGACCACATCGCCAACGAGGAAGTCGGCCCCAACTACGAGTCGTCCAAAAGCCTAGCCGAGTCCTACTCCGCCCAACTCACCGCCGTCTTCATCCTCGAATTCGGCGTCATCTTCCACTCCATCTTCATCGGCCTCACCCTCGCCGTCGCCGGCTCCGAATTCATCACCCTCTACATCGTCCTCGTCTTCCACCAAACCTTCGAAGGCCTCGGTCTCGGCGCCCGTCTCGCCGAAGTCCCCTGGCCCCAATCCAAGCGCTGGACCCCTTACTTCCTCGCCCTGGGCTACGGTCTGTCCACCCCCGTGGCCATCGCTGTTGGTCTGGGTGTTCGCGAGACTCTCGCTCCTGAGGGGCATACTATGCTCTTGGTGAATGGTATCTTTGATTCCATCTCCGCCGGTATTTTGATTTACACGGGGTTGATTGAGTTGATGGCGCATGAGTTTATGTTCAGCCCGTATATGCAGCAGGGTCCGGTTAATAGGACGTTGTATGCGTTTGGCCTTATGACTTTGGGCGCTGGTATGTTTACCCCTTCTCTCTCCCTTTCGCTTTACCATTGCTAACTTTATTTCAGGTTTGATGGCGCTGCTTGGATACTGGGCTTAAAAAGCGAATCGCTGATGTTGGGAAAAAAGAGGTAGATTGTATATGTTGAAAAGAAAAGAAAGTGCAGGGTGGTAATTGTATATAGATACCATACTAGTTGGAATTAGATTTTCTTCGGTTTGCTTGTTGGTTTTTTTTATGGGGTATTGTGTTTGGAAAGTGCATCGTTTTGCTGTATGCATGAGTATACATACCCGCCCTTCGAAGGACGAAATGATTTACTGTGTCTGTAGTATCCAGTTGTTACGAACGAACTTGCATAACTATATGCATCTTCATATAAACTCATGTTCCTGTAACCATCCATCTATTCATCTATCAGGGTATCTTCATCCATCCAATCCAACTTCCCCTCCCTTCCCCATCCCAATTTTCCCCAACACCTTTGCACCCCCAGAAACAAAAGCCTACACCCCACCCGTAAAAAAAGCTCTCCTCTTCTCCCTCGCCCTCTCATCCAACTCCACTCCCTCTTTCTTCGGCCTCCCCCTCTTCCCCTTCTGCACACTCTTCACCGACACACTGCTTTTACTTTCCGCATGTGTTTGTTGCGGTTGGTGCTGCACTGGCTTGGCAGCCTGAACAACTTCCTTGATGGTCTGTTTGGAGAGGCAGAAATCGATATGGGCGTTGAAACTCGCGTCGTCGGGGGTTTGGGGGAGGGAGCATATGGGGCATGTCCATTGGGTGTCTGGGGGTGGGTTTTCATTCTCTTGGGGCTGTGCGGATGGAGGTACATCGGCTGCATTGTCGAGTTCGGCTTGGTATTCTTGGGAGAGTTTTTCGAGTTCGTTCATTTCGTTGTTGCGTTCTTGGCGGGCGGCTTCTTCGAATTCTTCTTCGGGCCAGGTTTCCCATTCGCCGTCGGATTTGGAGGTTGATGGAATTGGGGTGTGTTTGGTGGTGGTGATGCTGGTTTTTGGCCGGCCAAAGAAGTCGATTCCAGGCTTTTTTGTGCTGACGATGTGGGTTACTCGTAGACCCATTAGGCGGAGTCTCATGTTGGGAATTTCCTTCATGAGTTTTTCGAGCATGGGCAGGCCGTATTTGTACAAGTCGTCCGCTCGATGGACGGCGAAAGGCGGCGTTGTTTGACGCGTGTGGACCTCATATGTGTGGAGCTTGATTTTGATACACAGTGTTCTGCCTTTGTATTCTGTACGCTTGAGATCACCTTCAAGCTCTTCAGCGATATGCCTGAGCTTTTCTTTTAGAGCATCAGGTGACTGTAGCTCTTTGAAGGTGGTTTCAGTGCCTACGCTCTTGCGCTCAGATTCTTCTGCTCGCTGAATTTTGGTACGGCCTAATCCGAGATAGCATTGCATCAAAAACTGGAAAGCCTTTTGGCCGAACAATTTGGCCAAGTATCCACGAAGGGCGTAAATATCTCCACATGTTTTGATGCCAACAGCATCCAGTTCTCGCTCAAAAACACGCCCAATACCATTGACCTTGCGCGTGGGCATAGTCTTCATAAATTCCATGATGGTCTGCCTGTCGCTGGGAAGATAAAATTGGCCATTGGGTTTGTTCTTGTTGGAACAAATCTTGGCAAGCTTCGCATTGGCAGCAATGCCTGCAGAGACTGTGATCTGGGTCTTTTCATGCACTTCGGCCCGCAGTTGACTGACTGCCTCTTCAGGAGTCATGTCGTGGTCCTTGCAATAGTCGGTAAGGTTCAAGTAGGCTTCGTCACAACTAGCACTCTCAAAGCCAGGGTCATAGAGCGCCAGAACCTCGCGCACCTCGTCTGCCTTAGCACTGTACTTTGCAAAGTTCATGGGGACGCAAATGAGTTGCGGACACAGTTTCATAGCCACGAAGCCAGCCATACCAGAGCGACACCCAAATCGCCGGGCGTGGTAATTGCAAGTAGTCAGCACGCCTTTACCTACTGCCATAGGCACATGCTTCAGTTCTGGGCGATCGAGCTCCTCGACTGCAGCATAGAAAGCATCGCAGTCGATGTGCACAACGACCTGGCTGAGGTCTCTACTTAGTTCTAACTCGGCGATGTAGTCGTCGGCTCGTCGCAGATCAGACGTAAGGTCAAGTTTCTGCAGCTGGCGGTACTTGGCTAGGATTCTAGTAATCTTCTCAGTGAGGTTCTTGTCCTTGACTTCCTCGTTGTTGAAGAATTTCGAGCCCTTGGAGGCATTATATATGATCTCTGATACCTTCTGCTGGTCGACTGAGTCCTGGCCAGCCTTGGTGAGCGAGGGACCTAGCAGGTGGTACTTGAGGGAGTCATGCTCGTTTGACGGCGTTCGTGAGGGTTGGGGACGGTCTGGCAGGCTCTTGGTAGGGCTCAGTGTCGTGGGTGCATTCTCTGGGATAGGCATAGTCGTGGTAGCACTCAAGGAAGTCGAGGCTGCACCCACGCTGGACGCGTCTTCTGGCGCGACAGGGACATGGCGGGACGGCGAGCGCTCTGGAGGCAGCTCAGACGTGGGCAGTGAATGGGCAGACCCTGTGACATTGCTGGTCATGGTCGGGGCGGGGCCATTATCAGGGAATAAGGAAATGAAGACGTTCAACGCGACGATGCAAGCCCATGACGCGCGCGACGAAGCGGGACTAGCAGCGAGCGCGGCACAAGGATGCACCATGGATCCATTACGGCTACCCGATGCCCTTCATCTCACACCACAAACAAAGACTGGGGCGCGACGTTCGCTGCCCGCCACTCTTCGCACTGCTGCCCGGCCATGGACCAACGCCCTCCCTCTCGCTTCCCAGCATCGCCGCCATTGTAATTGCGGGGAGTCGCACATCGCACGCTTCAAAATTGTTTCGTTTGGGGCCCTGCAGATTCCCGTCCCCCGAGGTATCAACAACAACACTCTCTCACCGCCCGCCCCCCAAGCAACCACCGCCCACCCATTGCCACGTCGGATGGCCATGGTAGTCCCCCGCCTCTGCTGTACTACACACACCACACTGCTGAGTTAAGCGAGGAGGATGCCCATCGACCGCAACACCCAGAGTACCCTCAAGCCCAAGCTTGCGAGCAACCGCACGGCAAAGACCCCCCTCACCCCTCGACTTGCTGGCGCGCCCTCGGTAGCCGCTCCAGGAAGCACTGTGAGCAGTCGGACTGTCCGCTCCAGCAATGGCACAACCCCACGAGTAAACAATGTCGACGATGTCACTCCCGTCAAGGCCTTTTTGAATAGCAATGTCACACCTCGCTCGTCGTCGAGAAAGTCCCGCATTGGTGTCGGGAGCCCAACCTCTACCCCCAATGAAACACCTACGAGCACGCCTACCACTTCGCGACCTGCTTCCACTGTAGACTTTGCTCCGAGAGAGCCTGCCAATGGTTATGGAGCACCTGGTGGTTATGCCAACAACTATTCCCAGGGTGGTCTTCGTCCTCGTAGTACCCATGGCCAGCATGGCAACACTCTCTCCCCCTCCCCACGACTGCCACTATCAAACGTCTATAGCCCAGGACCACCCTCCTCGACCTCTACAAAAGATGCCTCGTCCATGTTCTTCCATGCTAGCGAAGCGCGGCCTCAAGAACAAGCACCCCCTCCCCAGAAGAAAGGCCCGGTCTTCTTCTATGCGAACGGCCAGCAGGACGAAGCCTCACGAAGATTGGATACACCCTCGCCCCCATTATCAGCCATGAGCAAGGCACAGACTGAAAGCAAATTCTTTCACGCCGACACCCTATCAGAAGCGAGGAGCCATTCGCCTGCAGTTACCCCACCGCCCATCTCAACATCACCAAAACCCACTACAGTACAGGAGCCTCCAATCCGTTCACAGTCGCCTACCAAAGAATGGGCTCATCTTTCTTACCGAAAAGGCGCCTCGCAAGTCATGCGTCCTGCATTAGTCTCCCGCACTTCTGGCCTGTCCATCTTGTCAGGCCCATTGACGCCCGAACTCCCAGACAATTCCAGACGACGGTCGAGCACAACATGTTCTGCTGTCAGAGGTGGAGGCCATGTGAAGAGTGCAAGTCTCTCGTCAATTGACTCTGTTACAAGCTTGAAGAAAGTAACTTCAAACGAAGTACCCGTTATCACACCCAGCCCTTTGCACCGTGAGAATCGAGTATTTAGCAATGTTTCTCTTCCCGAAAGCGTGGCATCTGCGCCATCCCCTTCCTTGGCCACATTCTCCGGTCTGCCATCACCTGGACCTACCAGCCCAACCAAAGGCACAGGCACGCAAAGCGCGCTTGAAGCAATGAATGAGCTAGCAGCCAATGCAAGACGAGAGCGAAAGGTTCTCGATCTCGAAATTAGCAACTCGTCGCTTCTTGCCATCAATCGTTCCTTGGAGAAGGAAGTGCGCAAACAAAAGGCCGAATTGAGACGTTTTCGTCGCCTCAGTCGAGCTGGCCGCTTCTCTATGGATACGGTCGGTTCCGCAATAGACTCTTTCTCTCCAGGCGCCAGTCACCTTGGAGATCTTTCAGACATGTCGGAAGAGGAGGAGGTAGAGGAGGAAGAACCAGAAGAAGATCCTGAAAGTAGTGATTCTTCATTTGACGAAGGGCAATTGAGCCCCACCGCTCAAGAAGCCAAGGTCGAGGCCCATCGCTTACGAGATGAGAAGCGCTTGCAGCTCGACCTTTCCAAACACCGTGAGCTGTTGATCGACAGCCAAAAGATGAATCAAAGTCTCAAACGATGCATGAACTGGACCGAGCAGCTCATCAAAGATGGGCAAAAAGCACTCGAGTATCAAGTCCGCGTCAGCGACGTCAAGCTGGGCGGGCGTGTTCTTATCTCTGAAGACGACGACCACGAAATAACACACACCGAGGAGTCCAAGGGCCTCTTGAGCCCTTGGAGTCCTCTCCACACTGCCATGGAGGCATTGGACTCACCTTTCTTTCCTGATGCGAGTCGATTAGTTGACCGCGATAGTGGCGTGGATGTAGATGGCATAGAATCCGACATTGCCGACCCATCGACAGACACTGCACTTCTCGGTTCACCATTCGAAGAACGCATACGACGACTCCATGCCTCAATTGAAGCTTTAGAGGAGTCTTGATTCCTAATCCAGTCTAATTCGCATTTCCTTTGTCACTTACTCGCATATACCCTGTTGCATTTTCAGCGGGAGGAGATTTGCTTATGGCGTATATGGCACCACACGTTGAATGTGATTTCAACGTCCTACGAATCTTTCTTTTGTCATACCACGGCCGCCATTCGCTCTTACTACCTGCCTGCTATCTTTTTCTTAATCTCTAGGCTAATGTCTATATCTGGCTCGCCATCGCATTTGAAGTATTTGGGGTTGCCTTGGCGGTTGCCGTTGTATTTGTATTACTTTTATGAGATACCCCTGGTCGCTTTCGCAGTGCTACAGAAGCTTGAATAACAATCGAACCATTTACATCTTGAATTATCTCACAACCTGCGTGCTGCCCCAACGACGCCGACACATTCGCCGAATCCTAGACCGGCATTCTCGTCTCCAACAACGCCAGTGAATCTGACCTCGTCGCCGTCTTCAAGATACTTCAACTCACTCCCATCATTGAGTTTACTCGGCGTCTTCCCATGCATTGTCAACTCCAGCAAACACCCATGCTCATGCTTAGCCTCGCCAGAGACCGTCCCACTAGCCACCAAATCGCCTGTCCGCAAACCACATCCTCCAACCGTATGATGAGCCAACATATGTCTAAAAGTCCAATACATAGTCTCAAACCCAACCTCACACGTCGTCGTACTCACCCCACCCCTCCTCACCTCCGCCTTCAACTGAATCCGATAATTCACACTCTCCGGATCATCCATAAACTCCGCCACAGGCGCCATCCGCTCCGGCGCGGGTACCTCAAAAGGCTTCAACGCCTCGAGCGTAACCACCCAAGGCGAAACCGTCGTCTTGAAATTCTTCCCATTAAACGGGCCCAGCGGATTCATCTCCAACCCCTGAATATCCCTCGCCGACCAATCATTCACCAACAGCAGCCCGAAAATATGCTCGTCTGCGTCCTTGGCTGCGAGATAACTCCCAGGCGAAACAGGCGTGCCGATCACAGCCCCGATTTCCAACTCGTAGTCCAGCGCGCGCGTCGGCGCGAAGATGATGTTCTTCTCGGGTGCGCTGTAGGACTCGATGAATTGTCCGTGGGGTCGAGTGACGGGGTTGTCAAGGTTTGATAAGCTGATTGATGAACAGCGGCCTGCGTAGCCGACGGGGTATTTGTGGAATGCAGGTGGATACGAGCGGATGCCTGTGATGGCTTCGCCGGCGTTGAGCACGTGGTTTGAGGACGCGGAGTAGTCTGTGAAGTCGCCGATTTGGAGGGGTAAGTGCATTGTTACATCTTGGACGTCTTCTGAATGAGGGGTGTGCAGGTTTTGGTTGTAGGCGGTTTGGATTGCATGGCGGACTTGCGATTGGAGGGGTTTGGGTACGGCGGCGAAGGTGTTGAGGGTGGGGGTTTGGAAGATTTCTTGGAGTTGGAGGGGAATTGAGGTGAAGGGTGGTGTGGTGGATAGTTCAGAGAGGAAGATTATGGAGTTGTTTATTCGTGTTACGGCTTGAGGGTTGGGGCGAGTTGGGGAGCTGGCGATGCCGTAGGGGATGTTGTTGATGCTGAAGTGGGAAGCGTATGTATCCGCCATGGTTGATTATTTGACAATGTAGTATTACCTGAGTGGCGAGTAAGGAAACCAAGTTCACGAGAGGCGTATCTCATCTTGGTCGTTGTGTTGATAGTCACCTTGCTCGCACCTTTCCCGGAAACATGCTCGGGAAGGTGCGCCCACATTCGGGGCAGGAACGATATCTCCACATCTCCAATGTCAGTTCACCCACATTATGCACGCTTGACCCCGCACATACTCAGAATCTTGATTACCAAGGTTAACGTGATCCTAGTAAGGTACCTTGCATGTACGGCAATTGAGAGGACCTGTGTCGGCTCCTCATTCACCCATGGGCCCGTAGGTACTACTAACAAGTCAAACTACCGCTGAGACACCCAAACCACCACCTCCAAAAAAGTGCTTTCAAGAATTACCTTGACTCTCTTCACCATACTCACTCAACCCATCATCTAAATCTCACTTGCCCACCAAAAGTCGAAATCATGGCCTCCAACACCACCACCAACCCTCTCCCTCCCCTAAAACGCTTCATAACAACCCACGACCCCACCACCAAAAAAGCAATCTTCTCCTCCGACCTCCCAGAAGACAACAAATTCGACGCCATCCCCGGCGCTGCCTTCGCCTTAGGCTACGTAACCAAAGGCTTCCCCGTCGACCTGAACGCAGACGCCGACATAAAAACCTACACCCCCTTCCTCACCAGCCCACCCGGGCTCGTCGCATCCGGCGGCACAGTGCTGCGCTTCGTCGACGTGGAGCCAGGCCACTTGTCGCCTATGCATCGCACGGTGTCGCTGGACTACGGGGTGGTGATTGAGGGGGAAGTCGAGCTAGTATTGGATTCTGGTGAGACGAGGAGGTTGAAGAGGGGGGATGTTGCGGTACAGAGGGGCACGATGCATGCGTGGAGGAATGTTAGTGATACAGAGTGGGCGCGCATGATGTATGTGCTTCAGGAGTGTAGGCCGGTGGAGGTTGGGGGGGAGGTGTTGAAGGAGGATTATGGGAGTATGAAGGGGGTGCCCAAGTCTTCGTAGATGTTTGTATAGTTTTGGCTAGGTGTTGGGAATTTTGGGGTGCTGTATTAGCAAGAAGTAGGAGCTGAAAGTAGAAATGATTTAAACAAAGTTCTAAATTGAGACATGATCCATAACACAACTATAGTCAAACTCTCGGGTTACGAATTTGACTCTCATGCTTTTAGCAGCTGTCAGGGTAGGTATTGCGTGCGCAACTTGTAATGATGCTCCAGGGTCCCACGGTCTTTGAGTTAGCTTACTGCCGATGTTTGGAGCGAGGTAGAGCCGCCCCATTAGTTGACTACCTCGTATACGAATTAGTTAGCTAAAACCGAGTGCATTTGCTCCCAAATTCCCCCCACTCGCCCGAGAATGTCATGCATTCTAGCTGTCGTTATATACTCAGAGCGCTCAAAAACGCAAGCAGGACATTTTGATCGCACGCAATTTTCAGCACCATGTCTGATCAATTGGAAATCAAGAATGCCTACAAAATTGACGAATCTTCGTTTCCTTACATCTACGAGGAGAATGTCGCGGTACCACTGAACACAGTTCCTCGCGGTACGATTCGCTGCAATGTGTACCGACCCAAATCGACAAAAGAAGGGACGAGATTGCCAGTACTCGTAACGTATGGGCCGTACGGCAAAGATATTCATTACAAAGAGTACGTCACTCCCCAAAGACCCAAGTTCATAAAAAAAGATTTAGAGAACCACAACTAAAACTTCGTCAGCTTTCATGAAACATCATTTGCTGAAGTCAATCCTGAGCACCACTCTGACCATTCTGCATGGGAAACGCCAGATCCAGGTTTCTGGACTAAGCATGATTATGTCATTGTGCGCGCAGATGAGCGAGGACTCGGGCAATCCCCCGGCTTTCTTGATACAATGTCGCGAGGAACAAGTGAGGCTTTCTTCGACGTTGTCGAATGGGCAGCCGAACAATCATGGTCTTCGGGCAAAGTTGGCTTGCTGGGTATCAGCTATTACGCTGGTTCACAATGGCGCGTTGCCGCACGCAAGCCAAAGGGATTAGCTGCAATTATTCCCTGGGAGGGCATGAGCGATTACTACCGTGATCGCTGTCGACATGGAGGAATTCTGAGCAATAAATTCATCGATTTCTGGTGGAATCGCCAAGTCATCACGAACCAATACGGTCGTCCAGGACGAGCTGAGAGGAATTGGGGTCCTGACACTGTTGACGGCGAGCTCTCAGAGGAGGTTCGTGAGAAGAATCGACAAGATCAGACTATTGATACAGCCAAGTTCAAGTATCGCGACGACGCATACTATGCAAGTAAAGAATACGATATGAGCGACATCGAAGTTCCTCTCCTCTCAGTTGGTAACTGGGGAGGCATCTTGCTCCATCTACGTGGTAACATTGAAGGATATACACACGCTGGCTCAGAATTTAAATACCTTCGGATGATCACTGGACGCCACGATCTACCTTTCTACTACAAGGAGGAAGTCGAAATCCAACGCAGCTTTTTAGATGCATTCCTGAAAGGCGAGGATCGTGTTGGATGGTCTGTAAAGGGCAAAGTCCCGCCAGTTGATATTGTCCTTCGGAAAGGCGACGTAGGTTACAACGATGCGGAGAAAGAAAAGGTCTATGAAAGAAGGACGGAAAACGAGTGGCCCATTGCACGCACGCGATACACAAACTTCTACCTCACACCTTCCCAAACGCTCACTCAAATCGCGCCCATCATTACTCGCCCACAGAAACTGACATATTCAGCTCTTGGTACTCTCCCAAAGCCCGAGCGCATAATATTTACAACAGCGCCTTTTGAAGAAGAGACTGAGATCACAGGCCACATCGTAGCCCACCTTAACGTCTCTCTTTCCCCTGCGCCATTGGCGAGCAACGTTGTGCCCTCAGACATCGACCTCTTCCTCACACTCCGCTACATCTCCCCTGAAGGCAAGGAAGTTTACTTCACTGGCACAGCAGGCGATCCCGTCCCTCTCGCCAAAGGCTGGCTGCGCGTCAGTTTCCGCAAGACGAATGAAAACCACCCCAAGCACCGCAGCTACCTGCCATGGCGCGATTACTTCAGCACTGACGTCCAGCCCGTCATCCCAGGCGATGTATACGCGGTCGACGTGGAGATCTGGCCCACTAATGTTGTTGTAGAGAAAGGTGGGAAGATTGTGTTTGAAGTGAGCAGTGGCGATACACAGGGAAGCGGCATTTTCCAGCATAATCATCCAGAGGACAGGAGCTACGAGAAGTTTGCGGGTCGGAATCATGTGCATTTTAGTGAGAAGTTCGCTAATTATGTGACGCTGCCTATTGTGCCGCCGAAATGATGTAGATAGTTGGACTGTATGGCGATTTTAGTTGGGGAGATAGCACAATACAAAGCATTTCGATTATTTGCTGGAAGTCTATGAATGTTCCGACGAGCATTGTTACTGTTACGCGGATGCGCGAAGGGAGCTCATGATATATATAAGAAAGAGAAAGATAGAATTCTGTAATCATGAAGTACATAGCAGCATAAAATCTACATATTGCGAATTCGCCAAGCTCACGCCTTCTGAGCCCATTTGCCAATCGTAAATTGGCTATTGCACATATTCACCAACTCCCAATCCTCTGCACCCAGCACACACTCATCTCCCTCCCTTCGGCTACCATCTGCCACCCCCGCAATAAAGCACGCCGCCATATAATGGTCGTCTGTAGCGTGCGCATCCCTAAACATAGGATGCTTCATCAATCTCGTAATCCCCCTCGTCAACGCGCCCTTCTTCACGCCACTCCTGCAATTCCTCACAAACACATCTTCAACCGATTGTCTGAACTCCAGCATAGGCGCTTCAGGTGGATACGGTTGCGCAAAGTTGTCAGTGTATTTAAGCATTTGACCCCAGTGGTTGCGATACAGATTATGCACCGCGCCTCCTGTGCCAATGATGAGGTATCCTTGGTCGCGAAAGGGAGCGATGAGTTGTCCCACGCGAGCGTGCAAGTGAGGGTCGAAACGCATATTCATACTGATGATTGTAGTCGGAGGGCATTTCTCAGGGAACATGCGAATCAGGATTAGATATGTGTCGTGGATCCAATCGAATGTTTCATTTGGTCGTGCGTCGATGCCGCCATCTCGCAATGCCTGGATACATTTTTTGCCCGCTTCAAGGTCGGGATTGAGTTCGTAGTCTGTGTATTTTCTGGGATGGACGTATGCGACGGGTGATTTGATGGGTTTGGGGTTCATGGAGACGTCGATTCGGTTTGTGCCTCGCGCGTCCCAATGTGCGCCCATCATAATCACGCCTTTGAAACCGTGGCGATTGGCTTCGTCGCCGCAGGCTTTCCAGTAATCTGCTGATTTGGATTCTTCGCCCAGCATCATGGTTGAGCCATGGGAGAAGAAATGGACAGGTGGGATAGCCATTGTGGCGATGTTTGTGATGGAGCTTAAGCAGCACCAATACTTGATGAATTGGACTTGAGATTGTCTCCAGGAAGCTTAAGATGACCAGGAAACTGTATCATACACGTCGGAAATGCAGTTGCAGTGGATAGAAAGGCTCAAGCCGCCGTCCACACTTCTTCTGCTCGCACATAACGCACAATCGGTCCCTTTCGACCAGGGATTGTGCTAGCTCTAGATGCGCTGCGTGTACGTAGGATTGTGGAGGGAAGAAATGGTCAGAGACCGGGGCATCAAATCCTTTGCCTGGAATGGCTCCGTTGACAGCCCCTGTGCGCCAAACTCAAATCAAACAAGCCCGATGGACTTCAGCCGGAACCCCGCAAATGTCTCCTCGTCAGACTCCACCTTATCGCCCTGCTCCCGAGCTGACTGCTCTCCTCCATCGATTTGCCAACATGCAAGCAGGACCGATACTACCACAACGCCAAATATCATCAGGCGGGCCTGAATCGGATCAAGCCCCACGACTGTTCCAGTGTAGCACTTGCAAACGCTCTTTCACTCGCGCCGACCACCTTACCCGACACGTGAGAGCCCGTGAGTGCCAGACAAGTTGCGTGCACTGTTTGACACCAAGCCGCTGACTTTGCGTTGTTAGACACGAAAGCGAAACCTTACGTTTGCCCAATTTGTACTAAGGGATTTGCCCGAATGTATGTCTTCCATTTTTAATTCAATCGTGAGGCTGGTTCTAGGCTACGCATTGTAAAGTCGTCAATTAGTGTCTTACCCTTATGGCCGCAAGGCTATTGACACACCGTCACTGACGTAAGATCCGCAACTTACGGTGGCGCAATGGCGGCTCAACCTATCCGAGTTTGACAATGTTGTTTCAATCGATAGTCAGGGTGCAGTAGCCTAGGCATGTTGCGGATGCTCGACAATCAGCTTCTCCATTCGTCAGCTTTGAAGTTTTCTAATACATGGCAGAGACCTTCTCAAGAGACATGTAACGAACCACGACTCGGACTCTGCCAACAAAAGACAGAAGCGCCAAATAGCACGTGATAGCAGAGTAGTACAGGCTTGCGAAGCTTGTTCCCAAAGTCACCTTCGATGTGAAGACGACAAGCCTTGCAGTCGATGTAGGAAGAAGAATATACCTTGTCGCGTTCCTGAGATCCCTGGGGCTGATGGCAATGACGGTAACGAACTGGATGCTGTGCATGCTGCCCAAGATCTTATAGATCTGTCAAACGGTTTTGACTATCCCTCAAATGTATCATTGCCTCAAACAAATCAACCAGCAAATGAAGTACCAACCCCGGTCGTATCAAACATGGAAAGCGCCAGAGTAGGTCAGCCTTCGAATGAAAATTCGACGGCAACTATGGCACCCTACGGGAATCCCATGCCTCCCTTTGATGCCACTCCAAGTATCGACCCATTTTTGCCAGATTACCTTCGAAACATGCCCCCGTTCGAAGCATTTTTGTCTGGCCAAGCCACTCCACGTGGAATACTTGATCACAGTTTCGACATAGATATCGGCCTCACCGACCTTGATCTGGGCCTGCTTGATCAGTACAACTTCCAAGTCCCCTTTGCGGCTGGTACTCCGTCAACGGATACTCATGGACTGGACCATCACATCCTCGAGCATGAGGGTGCTCCAGTGAGGTCAGAAGCGTTCAAACAGAGTATATGGCGCTACCTTCCACAGCCAAATAAAGATTATAGTGGCGCAGAGCAAGCCAACATTGCAATTGCAGATTCTGAGAAAGACGCTAGTCGTCGCGCACATATCACACAACGCCGTGCGATCGCAGAACGCTTGAATCGCGTCAGCCGAGACCGGTTGATGGCCTTAGTTCTTGGAACATGCAGCCCAGAAAATATCAAAAAGATATCGTGTGCTTTCCCTAGCATCGAATTGCTTGATGGTCTTATTCAGTATTTTCTGACAGCACCTTCGTTAGATGCTCAATCATGGTTCCATCTTCCTACCTTTTCGCTTTCGAATTCAACTCCAGAACTTCTAGCTAGCTTGGTCTCAGCAGGCGCGGCGATGACGCCGGATACATCACTTCGCAAGCTGGGCTTTGCTCTTTACGAGGCCTCGCGAACGGGTCAGTCCAGGGCATTCGAAGAAGACAATGCTGCCATCAGAAATCTTGGACCTTTGCGAAATCTATATCTGCAATTACAGATTGGCATGTGGAGCGGTATCAGTCGAAAAATGGAAATATCAGAAAGTTTCCTCCAGCCACTCATGACGATGCTTCGGCGTGGTAGCCGCTTTCGCCATTCGACCTGGAAGGAGATCTCACCGTCTCCAGAAGAACAAGGGGCTGCATTGGAAGAGAAGTGGCGTTCATGGGCAGAGCAAGAATCGTTCCTTCGATTAATGTTTTGTACCTTGGAGCTTGACAGACAGTCATCCATGGCCCTGCTCAAACCGCCACTCATCTCATACTCGGAAATGCAAGTCCCGTTACCAAGCCCCAACGAAGTTTGGTATGCCAAAACAGCGGGCGCATGGAAAGCAGCGTACCTCAGTAATGCTCATAAGATTGTCAAACGACCATCTGCTATAGAAAGCTTCCTGAATTTGGAATGTCTAACACGGTATGACAGCGCAGCAACTACATATCTTCATATCGTTTGGGGGATGATCTGGGAGTATCGCCAAATGGTAGCCTTTACTTCAAAGTCCAAGGCGCGAGCAAATAACAGCCTGATAATATCTTCCCGTTACCAGGAACTCACCAAACAGCTAGAGGACTTTCGTGTGAGCTGTCCGCCCTTGAGTAGAAGCGCAGAAATCACTTTGGAGATTATGCTTGTACATTTGAATGCTCCTCTGGAAGACATTCAGCTCTTTGCTGGAATCGAGGGCCAAGAGGAAGCCCGCAATGCATATCCCGTTTTACGAGATTGGGTAAAGAGCGTTTCTGCAAGACAGGCCTTGTGGCATGCCGGGCAGATTCTACGCGTCGCAGAAGGATTACCGCGAGGATTGCTTTGCAATTTCAACTCTGTTGCCATGTATCATGCTGGGCTTATTCTTTGGGGCTATGGCTTTCTTACTCGCTCAGCTGCGAATATTTCAGCTGCGCCCGAGAATCCTCAAAATGTCGTTCTCAATGGAGACGATACTCTTTCTGCTCGAAGATTCATCACATTAGATCGCGGTCTGCCATCAATCAGAATCTCCAAATCGCAAAAGATAATCCCTCTGAGCGATGTGGGAGGAGTCATGGATGGGCTAATACATCTGCTTCGGGCACCACACGACACAGTCGAGGGCTCCTGTCCTCCGCTTGTGGGGAATTTGGTACAGCTACTAGAAGGTTTACGTTCCGCGACTAAATAGGCAAATCTCAAAAGCTGTCTTTACGCCCTCATAATATTTTGTTGCCGTCGAGTATTGGTGTGCGAAATGGCAACAGGTTTTCGACTGTTATTAACACGAGTTTTCACCATTTTCAGAAGAGCTACTATTTCCTGAGTCAGATTGCTCTGACTCGGACTTTTCAAGTCAAGCTTGATGAATTGCCATTATACGGTCATGAAGAATGCAGACTGTAGTATGAAAAGTAATGCGAAGCGACATATCAATATCCGCGTCTCCAAAAGGTTTGGGTGGCGAATACACTATCTGAGAAAAGTTTAGATGGTAACGCATGCAGAAAAATCAGCCGGATCATCCGGGGTTCGCTAAGTAGTGCCTAATCCAAGTGCGGCAGATACAATCAAAATCTGGGGCCCCGCGTGGAGTTGGGCTTGTTGATAACCACGTGACAATTTTAGTTCAACCTCCGCATTACGATACGCCCAGACATCTAGGCGACGAGGTTCTACGGCAGTTCGACCAATTGGGGAAAAGGAGATGTGCCCAAAGCGTTACCCTGTGCATTTTCACGCTACCCTACACGTGGGGATGCAGGGCACTGACTGGGTCTGGACGTGTTGCTGTCCCGATAGTGTTTCATGGGTATTTATTCGTGAAGTATACCCCGGGGTCTCCCCTCACGAGTGTGGCCATCTGGACTCATCATAGCCCGAGTCTTCCATCGGTAGTTTTCGTCAAGTTATTTCTTTATTCTTGGGAATATTCAAAGATGACTTCTTTGAGGAGCGCTTTCAAGCTCTCAAAGGAAGAAGTGAAGAATGCGAAACCCCCTGGAACATCGACACTGATCGGTAAGGCCTCTGCAAAAAAACTAACTAATCGTTACTGACGACCCGAAGAACACCTTGAGTGGACAGCATCGCAGACAAGTCACGATGAAATTCGTCTCGTTCCTCAGCCATCTGCTGATCCAGCAGACCCCTTGAACCTGCCCTTCTGGCGGAAGCTAGCTATACTCTTCGCTATGTCGGTGCATCCTTTCATCGTCAACTTTGGAAGTGCATCAATATCCAGCGTTCTACCTGTTTACGCGTCCACTCCTATCTTTGGACTTCCCCCTAAGCCCTTCTCGAGATTGGTTTACTTCCTTGCGGTAAATCTTCTCCTCCTGGGAGTCGCGAACTTGATCTGGGTCCCTTTGGCAAACACATTTGGACGTCGACCTGTTACGCTTATTAGTCTGCTTATTCTTGTTTTCGCAAGTATGTGGGCTGGTCTTACAACGACATATAATGGACTACTCGCCGCTCGAGCTGTAATGGGCTTAGCAGGTGCCCCTGCAGATGCCGTGTCCCCAGAAGTCGTAGGCGAGATCTTCTTCATTCATCAGCGCGGCCGCGCTATGGCAATTTACACCGTCTTCCTATCACTGGGCTCCTTGGTTGGAGCAATCTGCGGAGGATACATTGCTGCTGATGGAGGAATCTCTTGGTTGCACTGGACCAACGTTATACTCTCGGCTGTTTCGTTCGTTCTTTGCTTCTTCTTCCAATCGGAGACGCTTTATGATCGCGCGAACACAACAGTTCAACTGAACAATGAAGCGGAAAAGCAAGGAGTCGAGACCAAGGAGTCTGTTATCATTGCAGATAATGCAACGGCTTCCTCATATCCACCATACACATACATCCGCTCCCTGAAGCTTATCACATATCGTCCTGGTATTGTTGAGAGATTCGTTGCTCCATACAAAGTCCTCAGACTTCCAGGAGTGTGGCTTGTATCTGGATGGTATGCAGGGCTTGTCGGCCTCATTGTCACATGCAGCAGCATTGGCCCTCAAGTTATGGCCGCGCCACCCTATCTCTGGGGCAAGAATGTCGGATTGATCAGTGTTGGAGGTGTTATTGGTGCGTTCCTTGGCTGTGTAAGTTCCATAATACTCATCATAACATCGATTGTACACAAACTGACTATACCAACAGGCTTACACCTATCTTATCGCTGATTTTACAACGAAGCGCCTTGCCAACAAAGACCGCCATGGTTTTGCCGAGCCAGAAACACGTCTCATGACCGCCCTGCCAGCTCTTTTCATCGCCACTGCTGGGGCCCTCATCTTCGGCTTTGTAGCGCAAAATCCCTCGCCAACTGGCTGGGTTGGTCTACAATTTGGGATCGGCGCTGTGGCTTTTGGATTGATGCAGGCTCCATCCGTAGGTTTCAACTATCTAATAGAGTCGTATGGCAGCCTTGCAGGAGACTGCTTTGTAGCTGTGACATCTATTCGAGCCATCATCTCTTTTGCATGGACATTCTTCGTCGGCGACTGGGTGCATGATAGTGGCCCGGCAGAAGCGTTTGGTATCTTTGGAATGCTCATGGGACTGTTCAGTCTGGCGACTATTCCAATGCTGTTTTGGGGCAAGCGTTTGAGGATCTGGACGGCGAAGTGGGTGCCTGAGAGGGAGGCTATGTAGGTGATCTGATGATGGAATTCACTTTTTGAGAGGATCTTGTAATTGCTTTGCATACTTAATTAGTAATGCATCTATGTTTAGAAATTTCTTCCGGCTGTGAGTGCTGCGATGGATTTGAGAAGATAGCGACATCCAAACAGGCGCTGTGCATTGGCGCTTTTACGTCTGCCCTTCTCTGTTCTGTGCATAGGGTTCCATGATTCCTGAAAGTGCCTCAGTACTTTTTACAAAAACATGAAGGGTCCTGCATGGATTATAGACATATTCTTTCGAAAATTGGCTGTATTCGTCTACGAAACTGTTCTTACTCTATAACAAACCGAACTGCCTTCAACTAAAAAGCCCATCTCCTCAACCCAGCCCTCACGCCATAAAACAGCGTTGCCCCAACACAAGTCAGAATCGGTATGCCATACACCCCCAATCCAATGAAGATACCTTGCTCGAAGAAACCAATTGCTATCCACTCCGGTCGTTTCTCTTGTTTTATCTCTTGTGACGCCTGCGCAAGGAGTTCTGTTGCGGCTTTCCGTGCATCTTTACCTGCAAGGACTTTTGCGATCGCAGCTTGTGATGTTGGTGGGGTAATGTATGCGGGCGAAGCGCGTGTGAAGTGACTTGTAGTATACCTCTTCTCGATATCGATGGGGTGAGAAGAGGGAGCTGCAGGCCCGAGCAGGAGGCGATAAGGTATGTGATTTGTGAACGAGGCGTCCGCTTTGATGAATTGAGAAAGGTATTTTCCTGTAGATGGAGCGCCGAAGTGATACGCTGCGGTTAGAGTCTCTTGTGGATCCAGATCTTCATCTAAGAGATTGATGGCATGCTCGAGTGATGTTATCGACGAGATGCACAAAATTGGTTGGGTGGTTTTGGAAGGAAGTGTGGATAATTGCGCAAGCTCCACGACTGCTCCTCTGTCGCCTTGAGTGACGACTCCGAGTCTCCATGATTTATTATCTTGTAGTCGTTTAAGAGTGTCTGTCACCAGCGAGCCGGCCTTTTGCCCAGCTTGCGTTGGTGATTTGGGTGTGCTATTGGCTTCAATATCGTGCGAGCCGGAAAGGAATTGGATGGAATGCCGTAAAACATGCTCAAGAAACTCTTTCTTGATATATTCGTTCACAAACACTAGATCAGGCGCATATGGCGAAGTACCACCGAATGCGAACCGGGCTGTGACAAGCTGTTCAGCTGCGAGTGCAAGATCCGCCGTCCGATCAACGACTGCAATAACTTTGCTCTTGGCTGATACAAGCTGTGAATAGTTTGGCTGCGCAACTGGAGACTCTTGCAAGATCTGTATGCTACACAATAAAGTTTCTGGAGAAGGATCGGAGGATATGATAGCGAATGTATCTGCCTCTAGAGCTTGAGGTAACAGTTTGCGAAGGAGAGAAGGAAGTGAGCGAAGATTATTTTCGAGCTGTCAATCTTGTTAATTAAGTTTCAATTGCCAAACCGGAGGTCCCACCTTCAAAGCAACACAACTACCCGCAGCCAAAGCTGCGCTTAGAGCCACAATTACAGAAAAGAACGGGGTATGACTCCGCTGCGATTCAATATATGCCACATCCCAAGGCCTCCTGTGATCATTCGCATCCTTGCTATTTGCGATGCGAAATTCTTCTTCCAACTCCTTCTTCCCAACTATCGCACTATAGTGTTCTTTGACTATGTTCAATGCAAGCGCAACCTCAGTAGTTGCTTCGGCATCTGATACACGAGTATCTTGCTTTATAGCATCCTTGATTGCAAGAGTATTGTTTCGTAATGTGTTATGGAGGGAATATAACTGTTTCTGGCGGAAGAAAGCGTTGTGGCAGCGAGCTGTGAAGCCAGTCGCTTGGAGGTTTGCGAGCGCAACATCAGGAGTAATTGGCGACGCCATGATAGCGAGAATAGAAGCGTAAGACACAATTTTGTTCAATGGACAAACCCAAGTTCCGGCTCCAAGTTCACTATGTAAAGCATGTTACATGGATACCGCTCGCCAAGGACCGACGGCCGAATTTGGGCCTACTACTAAAGGACAAGGCCCGATGATTACTCGTTTCGTAGCACGTAAAGATGCTCCACCTTCGGGAGAAGCCACACAAGGACGGCAGTTGATCTTACACCCAAACTCGGTGATTCGGTGATGTCGAAGGCACCGCCGCGCAACGTTCCAGAGTCGTCAGTGTCGCTGGCAATCAATTTACAGCCCTCTAAACAGCTCAGTAACAAGTCAAAATGTCTGTAACAACGACGGCAAACCCAATTCACTACAACGTTCAAACCATCCTTGCAGACTACGATCTCCACCATTCTGATTCGACAGGCGACATCGACACTTCTCTCAACTCACACCCTTCGCCACAAGTACAACAGCAAAACCCATCAGAGTGGCCTACAGAGCATCGCCGTGTCCCTGCATATCGACCTATAAATACGGAACTCGATCAAAGTGAACGGAGAGTGTATCAAAATGGCATTGAGCGCGCGTTCATCGCAGTGATGTTTACAGGAGTTTTCATAGAGTCTGTAAGTAACCTTGAGATGAAATATATATGGAAGTGGCAGCTGATGATAGGATAGACTATTTCCAAGGTTTGGCGTGGTTCATTAGGAAGGGTATGGAATGTTGGGTATAAGATTGGGGGAGAATGGTGAACATTGCAAGAGATATACAGTATCGTTTATTACTTGAATTCTATGGAACTTTATATCAATGCAACTCTCAGAAACAATTCTTTCATATTCAAAGGAGAAATGATGGCTGGAGTAATGACATGATCAATCAAATTCATGTCATGAAATCAATCCACTGACACTCGCAATATCTCAATAGACATAAAGCAGTCGCAGTTTAATAGCTACAACTAACATTTTTATCGATAAACAGCATATACCCTGCGATACCGAGTAAGTCAAGTTTGCATATTGAGAGTAGTTCTTCCAGCACTATGATGAACCTCTACAGTGAAGAAGCTGGCTACTACGTAGGTAGCCTCACATAACCCAGACCACCTTCGCGCAATGCGTCTAATTTCACGCCAAACTTACCCCACTCGCCCCGAATGCACTAAACCATCGAGGAACGTGGTGGGTGGGTCTGTCGTTGTTTTAAGCTCACCCGCATTTTCCCCAAATCCACCTCCGGCAATGTGGAGGAATGCGCGCGACACACATCCTACATTCCCGCAACCAAACCACCCACTTGCACAAGCATGCCTGCACCTATACAGAGGCCACTGACTTCTCTACTATTCCCTATACCTAGCGCCCTTGTCTTCTTGCAATCTTGTCCGCGGGTCTAATCTGCAACACTTGCACCTACGCATCATGGACTCCATACAAGCCTCCAACAACGCCCCTCTAACTATCACCATCGTCGGCGCAGGAATCGGCGGCCTCACAGCAGCCATATTCCTGCGACGCCAAGGGCACAAAGTCACACTGCTCGAACAATCACGCTTTGCCAACGAGCTGGGTGCAGCAGTGCACCTTGCGCCCAACGCGAACGGGCTGTTGCGCCGCATAGGCTTGATCCCCGAACACCATGGCGCGGTGAAATGTCAGCGGTTGACGCAGCTGTTGCAGAATGGCAAGCCGATGTTTAGTGTTGATTTGAATGCTGATGCGGTGCGGTGGCAGTATCCATGGCAATTGGCGCATCGTGTTAGTTTGCATAGTGAGCTGAAGAGGATGGCTACGAGTGAAGAGGGGGAGGGAGTGCCGGCTGTGTTGCGGACGAGGAGTAGGGTGCTTGATGTAGATCCTGCGGCTGGGATTGTTACTTTGGATGGTGGGGAGACGATCCAGAGCGATGTGGTTGTTGGTGCGGATGGTGTGCATTCGAAGATGAGGCCACGGATTCCGGGAGCTGAGAATATCAAGACATTTGGTAGTGGGAAGAGTGCGTTTCGGTTCTTGATTCCTAGAGAGAGGGCACTGGCGGTGCCGGAGACAAAGAAGTTTGCGGATCAGGAAGGGCATTTAATGATGGTTTTTGCGCGGGATCGTCGAGTGGTGGTGTATCCTACATCGGACAATACGGTGTTGAATTTTGTTTGTATTCATCCTACTGCTGAGTCGCAAAGTCAGACTGAGGCGGGTGGCAGCGATTGGCAGAGTCAAGGCAACCTTGAGAAAATGTTGGAGGTTTTCAAGGACTTTGAACCGGACGTACTGAAGTTGTTGAGCATGGCAGATGAGGAAACACTGAAAGTCTGGGAGTTGTTGGATATGGAGCAATTGCCCTCGTGGACTGAGGAGAAATTGGTGCTCATCGGTGATGCTGCACACCCGTTCACACCTCGTAAGTTGCTCATCAGTTCGCATTTGGTGATGAATCAAACTGACAGATCCTCAAGACCAAGGTCAAGGTGCAGCTCAAGCAATTGAAGACGCAGCCTCACTTGCTGTCATGCTTCCTCGTGAAACACCTCGAGAGCAGATCCCCGCTCGGCTCAAACTATACGAAAATTGTCGTCTCGAGCGTGCCTCAACGATTCAGGAGTTTTCGCGTATAGCTGGCAGAGATCTTGGAAGCGGCCCACCACTCGATGCTCAGCGCTCGACCAATTACAACTTTGGCCACGATGAGTGGGACTTCTCCAGTCGGGCGCTCCGCAAATGGGAGTGGGAGAATAAGAAAGGTCTACTGTGGCGGATGCCAAAGTCTTTTGGACCTATGCCTGGACCTAGACAGGACCACTATGGCAAACCACGGGATGGGTCAAAGGCAAGATTTACAACCGCCAGCATCAAGTTCAAGTCCAGTAGAACCGTGTTAGAGAACCTTTTCCCCAGCGATAAGTTGAAGTTTGCTGCGGCAGATACCATTGTCTATGCGACATTTGCAGTCACCCAGCTTGACAACCTGGAATGGCTCGGGGGTCGAGGTTATGCACATTTCGGGTTGTACATCCATGGCGTTCAGTACACAAAAGAGAACGGCGATACCGCAATAGGAACCTATCTTCCTGTGCTGTTTGAAAACTTGGCTGACCCTATTTTGAGCGGTCGCGAAGAGCTGGGCTTTCCAAAACTGTACTGCGAACTAGATGTTCAGTATGATGGCCAAGGTTTGGCGTTGAATGCAAGCTGGATGTCGTCAAAGTTCGGTAGCATAAGTCTTTCAGGGTTGAAAGAAGCTCCTGCCACCACCGGTGACAACCCTCCATTACTTCCTGCTCCCGCGAAGGAGGAGGGTCTATTCTTCCATAAATATGTGCCTGCTACGGCTGCTCTCGGAAGCAAGGAAAGAGGACAGGGAGATGTTGAGTATACTGCATTCCTATCCAGTGCCGAGGACGCGAGGACGGTGGAAAGAAAGGTTGAGCGCACGCTGAAAGCGACCAATGCGGAGATCAAATTCGATGCGCTAGACTGGAAGGCTTTGCCTACTTTACACCATGTCATTGATAGGTTACAGGAGTTCCCTGTATTTGAGGTTGTAGAAGCCAAGGTTGTTGAGGGTACCGGGGTCAGTGATGTAAGCGCTGTGCAAAGGGCAGAGGAATGATTGACACCTCTCTTCTCGTATATAATTGTATCAACTTCTGCAAATCACTTTCGGTTGCCGGCCCGCAGGCTGTGTGAAATAGTTCTATTCCTACAAATGCTTGCTTTTGCAAAGTGCTCCATAGATGCCTCCCCAAATGCAGGATATCTCTTGCAATACTTGTACAAATCTTTTACAAGGCCTTCTTGATGCGTGAGTGCAGGCGTAAAACCTTACTTCAACAGTCATTACCCTCATGAACAAAACCTGCTCTTGATTACCACACCCTGCACAGAGCCATACCTCCCACCCGCCTTTCTACACATTCTCTTGCCTCCAATATTCCCCTGTCTGTTGTGACGAACATGCACTCGCCAGGATGTGTCAAGCCTTGAACATAACTCGATGCTCGTGTTCTCGTAATTCGGCCCAGGTCTTCTGAGGTGAGCCATATCCGCCGGGTAGGCTTGGAGACAAGCTTCATGTGATTGAGTACAGGCTGATTCTGCCAGTATTTCAAGCCCAGCCATAATCGCCTTCTGGCAGGGTTTTCTGGTACGTGGACCTCGTGCAGTAATTCTTTGCCCAAGACCTTCTCTGTCAAATTCTTCATGCCCTTTTCCGTCTCAACTTCAACTGGATAGGCATGCCATGGCTCTTCCTTGAGTTTCTCTGCCATTTTTTCTAATTGTTCAGGGTCATGCTGGGCTTGTAAAAGGAAAGGTTTTGGCGGTGTGGTCCCGCCGAGTGTGACGGAGGACAGGAAGCCCTCACGCTGCAGACCGAGTGCAAGATTTACATGCAGCTTAGACACGGGTATCGATGTGAGGCCCAGTCGCGCCTTTGATGCGTTTTGGAGATGTGAGCACACGTGTGCAAGGTTGACGAGAGACATGGTGAAAGTATTGTGGAGACAGAGGTGAACGTAGATGACGCCCGCGATGGGCTGCGGGGGCTGATTGGGCGCAAATGCGACAGTTCAATGATTATCTCGTGTATACTGAGTCAATTGCGTCGGTCGGAGGTGTCGCGTCGAGATGGTGGAGCTGTGGTTGCGCTTGGTGTTCTTGCTGGTGGTTCGTCGCATCAAAATTTGGATTGGCTCGGAGGTCCGCAAGTCACGGGACCACGCCCACCTGCCCTGCCGACTTTAGCCAATGTGGGACCTCGCGCGGGCGCCTACAAGCTGGTCTAATGGCAACCACGGGCGCTTCGAGGGCGACACAAATAGAAGGCGGCGCATTCATGGGCCCGTCTTGGAAAGCTTCGCTTTAATGGAGGCCGCCTATATAGGCCATGGCTCTGGACTATTAAATCATCTTGCTGACAGCTGCCATATTCTGAACCCAGTACGGCACCAGTCTTCCGCGACTCGGCATCTTTGGGCTGTCAGATATCTTGGAAGCCTTCCCGACCAACGTGAACCTCACACAATATAACACAATGCCTCCACAACAGGGCGAAGTGTCTTTACTGACACTGTACGTCTGTCCCCACGAAAAGCCAGTCGCAAGACACGTACTGATCTCTCTATAGTTTCGCAGATGTGCACTACTACATTTCCCCGCCTACCCAAAAACCCCCGCACCATCGGTTCGACAAGGGCTCATACGTTTACCTCTACCACAATCCCATGCGTCAGAATGGTCGCATTGAAATCGCGAACCACGCAGGAACGCCCGAACAAGATGCTTTTGCTGGTCGTAAGTCCTGGGTTCACACCGTGGGGCATGTTGCTCAAGCTGACTTGGCGTCTCACAGAACTGGATACTGTGAGAGTGGAACAATCGTACAAACACCCATGTCTTTTCACCATCACTGTCGATGGCTTTCGAAGCCAGAATGGTAGTCCTGCAACCAGCCCACAGCAGGATATGTCTCAATGGCATCTCCCCACTCCGGATCCCATGAACCAAGGCAAATATATGTACAGGCTGCATACCCTGGATATATACTTCTGGACCACAGATGATGCAAACCTCTTTTTAGACTCACTACGGAGAGTGATGCAGCCACACCAACTGCAAATCATTCCCAATCCCCAGGCAACGCCAACACATTCTGAGCACAAGAACGATGCTTTGAGCCCAGTCATTGCACGCTTGGAAAATGCCGCCATATCACACACGAGTCGTACTCCAAGCATCAGCAGCTCACAGCCTTTCCCAGGACCACCTACTGCACCAGCACCAACGGCAAGTCCTCAAGGTGACCCGCCAAGTTACGCCCCTATGGCCTACAACCCTGCTGCTCCTGCTGCGCCAGAGCCCATTGCTCATCGCGAGAAGACGCCACCGCCGCCTGATGTCGAAGATGGGACTGGACTTGGGTCTGCTGCTACACAAGATCACCATGCTACACAGTACAACAATCCTCTGCAGGCCTCCTATGCACCACAGGCAACATCTGGGCCATACAAGCCTGGTCCACCTGGTCCCGGTCAAGGATTCAGCGGTCCTCCACAGGTGCAGCGATCAAATACATCTGGCTCCATGCCTGGCCCGCCGTCTTTCGCTCCACCACCATCAGCTCCTCCATTAGGCCAGTATGATGGAAACTCTCCGCCACCAGGTGTTCAGAGAACCTCCAGCATGCCTGCCCAACAATATGCAAACTACCCAACTTCTCCTGGCTTTACGGGTCCGCCACAATCACCAGGATTTGCTCCTCAGCAGCAATACCAGACCATGCCCACCCCACCTCCAGGAGGATTTGGTCAGTACCAGTACGAAAGTACATCTGGGCAGGTACCAGGAGCCAACCCATACGGAGTTACAAACAGCATGCATCAGCAGGTGTACAGACCGAATGAGCACGAAGCATTGATCAAAGATCACACCAACCCCAATGCACCGCCACGCAATTCAAATATTGGTCAGAGGATAGACAAGGTGGAGAAAGGCGTAGGCAAGTTTTTGAAGAAGCTGGACAAGAAGTTGTGAGCCATTTGTCGATGATGAAATGTTGTGTTGATATTTGAGCGACTTAGCGAGCGTGTTTGAGAGATGTGAATACCAGTAGTATATACGCATATGCTGTGAGAAGTCCATAAATGACATGATGTTTTGGTTGTGTAATCACCCGTCAGCCTCTCCACTGGAAGTGAACCCCCTAGAGGGCGATTCACAAGATCATTGGACATGGGAAGGGCAGGCCACGCGGCGCAGCACGGGTTGGTGTGGCGCGCTATGGTTGTGGAAGTGGATCCGGAGCATCCCTGGTTGGAGAACCCCAATTATAGCAGCAGGTTTTCTGCCATGACATGCGAGCATGCAAGTTTGGATCATGGCTGATATGAGGCTTTTTGTCCGTTGTTGAGACGTGGTGATAGCATCCATCGACTTTCACCAACGCGGGGAAATTACTCATTTTAAAGAAGAGGTCAGGTAGCATTGGCAAATGAGCCTCGTTTCTGCGAAATACATAGTACTCGCAATCCCCGAACACCCCAGCCTCAGCTCGCAGGGCGATCCAATCAAGCACTGCATCCCGGCTGTAAACATCCTGGTCATCAGCCTAAGCCAAGTATCATTCAGGCGCAGCTCCGCCCAGATCCTGACTTCGCCATGCCGCTGCCGACTTGGAGCACTACTTTGCACCCTACTTCGCCCTGCACCAGACGCCGCCACCGCAATTGCAACCTTTCTAGTCAAGGTGGTCCAGTGAATGGTCGACTATCGCGGCTTTTGACATCTCTCTAGTGGAGCCTAGCATCCACCGAGTCAGCCGGGGAACCCAAGCTCGGACGATCCACTATTCCAAGGCGCTCCGAAGCGGTGATCTCATTCCCCAAACAAACCAAGGAGAGAGTGATTTCGAGGTGAAAAAGACTTTGTCGTTGGAGCGCGGTCGCACCGAATCGGTGAATTGCGAGCACGATGCTGTTGCCACCACGAGAAGCAAGGGAAAGCGCGCCGGAGAAGAGAATGGACAAGAATGGCAAGACATTTATCGTGGTACGCCAATTCATCTACCCAAGCCTTGCTCCATTCCATCGTGTCGGATTACTCCATGCTGCAACCATCCAAAGGCAGATACTAACAGCCTTTTGTCCAGATATCCATCATCGCTGTAGCCATCTTCACCATCCTTGCTGTCACATACTTTCTCACGCGCAAGTTCCGTCAGCCGTTTCGATCAGCACAAAATGCAAAATCAGAGAGTGATAAACTCCCCTCTCTGTTCTCGTGGAAAAACTTTCGCAAGCGCCCACGACGGAATGATTACTCGACGAGCCTGCAGGATACTGAATATCATGGCGTCCATGGCACTGATGACAACCGTGAGATGAGCGGGGCAGGACCAGACCCTGAGAGACAGGACAGGAGTTCCACCACCGCTGCTGCTACCAATGCTGATGGCACATCAAATACTGCTGGCGTCGACAGAAACACATCGGTGCGTAGTGTCATGACATTACCGCCATATGCGCCCGCCCCGCGAGAAAACGAGAGGGTCCTTGGGCGGGAGGGTGAGCGTGCTGGCATGGACAACGTGATTGAGCTCCCAGAAACAGCAGATGATGAAGAAGTGCGCCGCGAAGAAGAGATGGAGTCACTCTATCAGATTCGACTGGCCCGCCGAGTGGAAGCCGCAGACCGCGAGGCAAGACGCCAGGCAAGACGAGAGGCGCGCGCACGAGGAGACATCCAAGCCCTCGCAGATATTCGCCGCAGAGCTGAAGAGGCTGCCGACCTATCTGTCTCACAAATGCTCATTGCAGACCATCAAGCACGTGTCAACAATCGAGACCGGCGCGTATCATCTGTAGCTTATGGCGATCTTGGAGTTGCGCGACATGATGGCACCAGACTGCGCGCCAATTCGTCAGAGAGCGATAATCGACCACTTCTCGACTCAGCTGCATCCATCTCCGGACAAAGCCATTACTCACGCAACACGCTCGGGGCCCATCAACGGGGACTCTCTATAACTTCAATCGATTCCCGACCCTCTGATGACTTCGAGTCAGATCTGCCAGATGCTGCTCGCATAAATTCGCATTCACGGCAATCGCCTACCGCAAGCGACGAATACGAAGTTGTAGCATTGCATCCTGAGCGAAGCCATAGTGGTAGCAGAGTAACAAGCATAGACGTTCCAAATGAGCAGGCACCAGCATACGAAGACCCACCAAACTACGAGAGCCCAGTACAAACAAGGGCGCCACAGCTACCAAGCCTTGAAAGATTACCTAGTATCCATGTCACATCAGACACAATGTCGGGAGATCTTGGCTCTCGTAGGTAACAACTGCCTCACAACGACAACTCGACCACACGCATAACATTATTATCATCTTTTCATCGTAGGGACCGACCTCCCCCGGACGAACTTACGATATCATATGGGCATTAGCATACTTGGCGCTTGGGACTTTCAGCTTTTGTAGCGGTGCATTTTCAGCGGTCTTTTTTGGCAACGCGAATATACCGTTGGGTGGGTATTCTGATATATATTACTACATAACGAAATTTGGACCTTCGGCTTAATTCTTATCATCAAACCTTGTTCCTCCTTGCACAACAGTTTTTGCCAGCATATGGCAGGTATGCCACAACGCAACTTGCCGATCGAACAAAGTTCATGCCGCTTGTTCCAGCGGCAATCTCCAGATAACTCCTTTTCTTCGGGATCACCGCCGCGCACTGGCCATGGCCTCCGCAACTTTGGTAAAGAACTTGGCTTCACATTTAGCTTGAGTCTAAGGGAAAAAAACACGAGGACGCGGCCAATGTCAAACAAGCACGGATTCTCCTTCACAAGTTCTCAATGGATCTGCTCGTCGATCTTGATGCTGTGTGCAGGCTCACATGGTCTTGGCCATTGTAACGTTGGCAAGACTCTGCTTCATCTTCTTCTAGCCTCTTGCATTTTCCATTCCCTACGATTCTGCTATGTTTTTTGTTAGACCTTTAATGATATCAAATCGCCCTTTCAGTACTCTTCAATGGCTGCTGGACAACTACTGCATCAGCGGCGTCGTGATGCCCCACCTACGTTCAATTCGACAATGTACTACAAGCTGTCCAACGTTAATCGTCCCGGTGCTGTTCTCAGTGCAGGTGTGTTTCAAGACACACAAGGAGCACTCAATATGACACTTTCTTCTGATACGCTCACTTCTGAAAATTGGCAACTCTTTTATCAGTCTGGACGCTACTTCATACGCAATTTCGACTATGGCGCTGGGTATCAATTGGGCTTAACTAGCAACAGCGAGAGTTGGCCAAGACTTTATCCACGGAACGGCAAAGTGGAACAGCAATGGAGCATACAACCCGTGGACGGTGGTTATGAGCTTGTGAATGGATTGTGGGGAAATGGGACCAGTCTGAATATACCAAAAACATGGTTGATGCCAGCCATGAACTCAGACACGAGTGGCAGAGCATGGAACATCACAGCCAACCCCACCGCAACAAAACTACAACCAATATCTGGAGAAATGCTCACCCCAGTCCAAGACTTCGAGGTACACTTCATTCACCCTCGCATACCAAAAAAAAACAGACTTGTAAACCCTAACAACTTCCAGGTCCTATCCCCCTCACCAACACCCACCACAACAGAAAACTTCCTAGTCGACTTCGCCCCTCCCCCATCCACCCTCTCCGTCGGCGCCATCGCCGGCATCGCCCTCGGCTGCCTGCTCATCCCCTGCGCCCTCCTCTCCTTCCTCTTCTGGTTCTTCATCAAGCGCAAACGCCGCCACAACGCCCTCGACAACACCCACCCTTACAAAATGCAACCCGACCACCACCACGACGATCCGCTCAAAAGCTCAACCGAACTCCCCTCCGACAAGGCTATGCATCGAGCAGAGTTACCGGCCCCGCCTGTGGAACTCATGGAAGTGGAAAGGGAGACGGTCGTGGGTCGTGTGGAGCTGGATGCGGGGTGGGATAGTGGGTTTAATTCCCCGGTTGAGCCGGTTTCGCCGTTTGGGGATGAGAAGAAGAGGAAGATCTGAAGTGGGGAGTGTGAAGGGAAGATTAATTTATTCACGATTTGCAAAGAGCTGCGTCCGGAGTGGTTGGGGAGGTAGGGGGAGTGAGGTGCGAAGAGGGCAGGAAGGGAAACAGCTTCCGCTTTGATGGACATGAGGGAGTTCAGAGGTACATTTACAGACAGACTTGTATCTACCTTCTGAAAAAGAGGCAGTGCAGAGCAGTCCGCGGTAGGAGCGCTTCCTCTGTGCAGCCACGCCAGGAGAAGGGGGAGAAGAAGATGAGGCGAGAAGAAAGAGGAAGGAAAGATGCCATCAGTATGCGAAAATCAACTGGGAATTAGACGCATGAATCTTCCGGGAAGACTTCACGAAGTAGGAGTTCAATAACGTGGCGAAACGTTAGATTTATACACTGTATATAATTAGTATTTAATCAGAGATATCGCATCTCTATTCCCTTCATTTAGGATACATAAGGTCGAGGTCACATATGAACAGCTCTTGCTTCAATTCCATAATGTTTCGTGTTTCGTGTTCTTCACTGTAAATAAACATATATGTATACCCTTCACCCCAACCCCATTCTCAAAAACCCGCAACTCCCTTCCATTCCCTCCCACATCACCACCTAACCCCCTCCTTAAAAACAGGAACCTGCTCAAAATCATCCACACTCCACTTCAACCCACCCTCCTCATCAATCCACGCCCCAGCATCACTACACTTAATCCCCGCCTCCTCATTCTCGCGAATCGCTACTTTACTCACGCCCATGGGATCACGCGGGATCCAGACTACAGGTGTAGAGCTCGTATACGCAGGGTTCAAATAGGCGGTTTTGATTTGCGCCTCAGTGTATTCGGGGATGTCGTTTTCGTCAAAATCGCCGTCCCGGAGCCATTGCTTCATTGCGGCGTGGGAGGCGAAGATGTGGGGTTCGAAGAAGCGAGCTAGAGGGCCGGCGATTTTGGGTGGGATGTGGGCGCGGTTTGTGAGGGATTGGATGTGGGAGGTTGCTTCGCCTTGTTCCGCGGAGGCGAGGAGTGGGGTTTGTTCGTTTTGGCTTTGGGATTCGAGGGTGAGGTCTGCGGGGAGGTATTGTTCGAGTGGGGCGAAGAAGCGGTTGGTGAAGTAGTTGAAGATGATTGTGGTGAGGAAGAGGAGGCCCATCATGATGGTTGGGCCGGTTGCTGAGCGCAGGCTGAAAAGGCCGATTAGGCAGAGTTCGGCGATGTAGACGCCTGTCAGAATCTGTTGCAGTGCGAGTGTGTAGCAGTGGCCTTTGGTGTCGATCTTAGGCTTGACTGTGTAGAGAAGCATGTAGCGATAGCTATAGTAAAAGAGACCTAAACCAAGGGCAGCAAAACCGAGAACAAGAGGCGCGATGCAGGAGTATGCTATGGCTGGATGGTGTTAGATATGGTGAGATGAAGTTGAGAGGAAACATACCTATGATGACGAAATTTACATACTTAGGGAACAATTTGCCCCACTGCATACCCTTTAAATCGATATACCTATTGTACTTCTGTCGTGGTGTTTTGTCGAAGAACCGATCGAAAAAGATGAATGATAAAACATCAGAGTAATTCAATATGTTACTCGGTGCGTTACTCAATCCTTGTATGACGAAGTACGTCAGGTAAGTGTTCGACGCACTTGGTAGACGGTCGGCAAGCAATTGTGGGATGGACGTAGGATCTTTCGTGGCACCAAAAAGCTCAGATGCGACGGCCGCCCCTCCAGAAAAGACTGTAGCAACGAGGAAGATTTGTAGGACTTGAAACACATAATACCACTTCAAAACCTTCAATTCCGCCGAAGTATTAGTTGCCTCCCCGAATGACTTGAAGATGTCTGACAACGTTAGTACCTGGCCTGTTTGCGGAGTTCAAGTTCTACTAACATCTGAATATCTTCGGCACATAAGAGGCGAGCATGCTGAGGAGCAGGGGCGGAACTAGGCCTGAAAGAAGGCTCATGATGGACGGTGGGAGTCGGTTCAGAAACGCAAGCCACTTGATGTTCTCGGCTAGATATGCAATGTTGGATACGGAACTGACGATACCCACAGGAATAGACCAGAAAAGAATCAGTAGGATGACTATGGCAATAGCAAAGCCTTCTTGTGTGAGGCGGCGCGCAGGAGGCAAAGTCAAATTGTCCCACATCACCTCATTTGGCAGAACGCCTGTATATCGAGGTGTCAAAGTCAGGATGTCGGATGAAGCGACCTGCTGGCAAGCCTGCTGAGCAGCAGCTTGATTGCGGAATTCCACAAAGACTGCCGCTGCACCTCCATGGCTGTTTATAGAGGCATTTGATTCTCTGGCCTTTTCTACTTCATTCTCTTTCTCTTTCAACTTCTCGCGATACCACTGAATGCTATCGACCTGTTTGCCTACCGGCGGTGTTTTCAGCCTATGAGTGGGTCGCAGCGACTTCTTCATGCCTGTGGAGAGACTATCGAATGAGATCATTCTACGACTGTTCTTGGTCTGTCTTTGTCTTCCCTTTTCGTCAGCTTTTCGGATGAATGAAACTTCAGCCGACTCAAGCTCTTCGACCTTCGAATTTCTGGCCGATACAAGGTCTTGTAATTTGTCTGATTTGGTCACAGGCCACACGCGTACTGCGTCACTTCCAAAAAATCGCTGCATGTTTCCTTCTTCAAGCGCTGAAGTTGGCGCAGCTAGATAAAGAACGGTCCGAGATGACAGCCTTTGAGCATTTTTTCTTGATAAATTCCATGCTTGCCGCAGACCAATAAGCCACAGCCGCTCCCGCGCAACAGTAAACATGACGAAGCTAAAGAAAACCCAAGCTACTGAAGCATGTGCATAAAGATGCTTTCTCTTCTTGACGTTGCCAATGGATATCCGATTGAGCTCCTTGGCTTTTCCACCCCCAGTCGCGTTAACCGGCATGAGGATGGGCCATGTAATGCATGCACCAACTACGCAGATAAAGATGAGCGTTCTCAGGAAGCGTAGGAATAGGTACGAGTCCAAAGATTGATGATAAAGCATGAATTTGTCTGGTACAGCTCTCATCGTGTGGATCCAATCCAAGGAGGAACGGCTCTGACATGGCGTACGGTCCTTTTCTGGTATTGTTCCAATATACGTTCTTGGAAAGTAGATTTTGGGGAATCGTTTTCTTATCAGTACAAAAGCAATCGTGAAAGCGATTGCTGTGAGTGCAGTGGGGATGAAAGCTGCAGCAACAGCCGCAAGTGAAGAAGGGCCTTGAGACTGTATTCATTTTGTCAAATATTCTTCTACTAGTGTGCATCGCATATCTCGGCAGGTATACATACCGGCTGGTTACTATCAGTGCCATTGCTCTTAGCAATGTAGATAGTTTGGATGTTCATTGCGGCGGGTGCCTAAACGGCAATGAAACGATAATGATGTAAAAGATCAACAAGACATTTCAGCAAAGAGCAGCAATGAAGAAGACAAATTTCCTTGAAAAGATCGCAAAGGATTATTGAAGACAGGATCCGGTCGTCTACGGGGCTGATACTCGCACTGGTTTGTGTATCTGTGTATGTGTAACGGATGCATATGACGTAGACGTCATGGCTCGTGCGCAGTCTCAGTTGTTATCACGTGTGTTACATGCAGCTTCTGATGCTCGACCAGCAGGCAACATGTTCCAGTGAATATTTCCTAGCTAAACACTTTGAAGAGACTTGATATGGGGTCACATGATGCTTCGAGGGAACGCAGAAGTGCAGAATATAATTCGCTTTTCATGGTATAGACACTTCATTAACTCCTGAACGCTTGTTGAAATACTTCCCAACAACGCTTGCCTTGAAGCCATTATCCTGGCATACCCAAACCAAGCTGGCGGCCAATTTACGTAGTCTTACACGAAAATGAGAAATTGGAAATAGAATTCAAAGGAAAGCCAAGGAGTGAAAGAATTCGCTTATCTCTTCCTCTTCTTTGCCTTTCCTTCGTCCTCATCAAGTGTGCTCTCCTTGTCCTTCTTTGCGGCCTTCTTATCCAGCTCGTCCCAGCTTTCGCCTTCAGAGAAATCCTCCTCTGATCCTTCATCACTCATTTCCTCCGATGCGTTCTCATCAAAATCGCTCTCCTCTGAGCTCTCGTCTGAGATTGCGAGTTCGGATTCAGATACCTCGAATGCAGATTCCTCTTCCTCTTCCTCGCCATCTTCATCATCCGACTCGGTAGACAAGAAAGACCAACCGCCATCAGCAAAGAATTGATGAGGGTCTGAGGTTACAGTCTTCATGATGGTAGCCCAGTTCAGGTTGAGAGGACCCTCGCTGAAAGGAATGTCGACCGAGTCAAGCCAATCTTTAACAGGGTCAAGTGACTCAACCGGGATGGTATTGATGTGGACTGGTGGACGATTGTAATCCTTAAATACAACCACCATGTCGAAATTCCGCAGGCCGAACTGAACACGTTCAAGATGCACAATTTCGATCTCTGAAAGGGTAAGACAGGTGAAAGGAGGCTCAGTGAGCTGGACCAAGCAGTCGGTTGTGGGTTGAACGAGAACTGAAGATCGAGATGGCACACCGTTGAAGCCAAGTTCGCGATATGGGATGTCGACACTGACATTCTCGTTACGTGCAGCATCGGCGATCTTCTCAGCAAAATTCTTGAATTCCTTGTCGAGGGCTGCACGTCGCCTTCGCTCTTCTTGTTCTTGCTCGAACTCTTCTTCGTCACCAAATTTGTGTCGACGCTTACGGTTGCCAGTCTCGTCAAACTGCATTTCGGTGGCTTCACGAACAAATTGCACGTCCTTGGTCTTCTTTTTACCGAGCATGATTGGGTTCTTGAGGTGAACGTGAATGATGACGATCAGCTCATGTTGTGAAGGCTGGAAGAACAGATGCTTCATGTTGCTAAATAGAACATCAATCTTCGCAGTACCGTTGCCATGAATATAGCGCAGACCGTTTTGGTGAATCTCAACGCTACCGGGAATACGCTTTCCGTCAAGGGCAGGACGAATGAAGATTAGGTCCAACATGAATGGTTTGCGAGTCTTGAGTGGAATCAGCTTGTCCTGTTCCACTACGTCCTCCATCTGCTTCTTCTCGGTCTCGCGTCGCACAACGTCCTTCTTCAATTCGGTAATGTCTTTCGTGATCTGCTCGATGCGATCGACATCTTGTGATCGGAAGGTCAAACTGCGAATGAAATGTGCGTTCGGATCCTCGAATGGCTGATCGTCTTTCCTACCCACACCTTGGCCAGGTGAGAGGAAGTTGATACGGAGCGAAGTGAAATCTGCTTCAGGTGTATGAGACGCATTCTTGATGGTGTGGATATGGAATGGCACTGGTCGTCCCATGATAGGAAGAAGGACTGTCAAGTTCTTCTTGTCGACAACAATTTCCAAATTATGGACGGATGAAGGAAGCTGATTATCACGCTTGTATGACTCGAATTTCTTGAACTTCTTCTCCTCGGTGCCGTTGAGAGACTTGGCACCCTCGCTGTATTGTTCGAGGCCCTCTTTCTGCTTCTTCTGGTGCAATTCCTTTTGATGTTGTCGCCTTTGCTCTTCTTTCTCGGCGTCTTGATTCGTTGTTCGCTCGTGCCGTGTACGAGTCTTCGTGATGTTTGTCTGTGCAATCGCAGGGGCGCGCTCCTTCTTGGCCTTCGGTTTGGCCTCTTCTTCCTCTTCATCGAAGAAGAACGAAACGGCATCCAAGTCTGAAGTTGTGTCCTTGGTGAAAACTGCGCAATCACCCTGTCCAACGCGAACCGTATCAATTAGCACGAGCGAGTATGTCTTGCTCTTCTTATCCTGTGGTTTGCTGTTTTCCAAGTCGTGCAGTCCTGTTTGAACTACCAAGGTCATGCCGTCCTTGAGCACTCGCACGTTCTTGCCACTGAGAAGCAACGAGGCATCCTTATTCTCAGTGCCAATGCCATAGCCGACGTTCTTAGGGAAATGCTTCTCCCACTCTGGTTTCTTTGCTTTTAAATGCGCCAAAGCCTTAGCATAAACGTCCTTTGCGACTACGCCGTCTTTGATGGTCTTGATGACTAGGTCATGTATAGCCAAAAGCAACTTGTAGGCCGTCTCTTGCTCTTTGTTGGGTCCGACCATATATGTTCGTCCAACCATCGCACCGTAGGTCATGTAACGAAGTCCAAGAACAGAGACGATGACGCCTGCGTGCAGATTATTTTCGTCTGGCTCAGCGGCGAACTTCAAATCGTATGCGCCGCCACTCTGAATAGTCGGCTGTAGGCACCAATCCAGTTGCATTGTGTCAAAGTTTTTGGAGACCTTCTGTTTCTCGAAAAACTTTGTGTCATCAATCTTGTTTGCGACCTTATCAGAGAGTGCACGGTGGGTGATCTTCTTCTCGGAATCGAGGATATCGGACATTTCTTCGACGAAATAATTGGTCATGAGTGCGCTCGAAGCCCGAGCAGCGTCGCGGATAGTGCGCTATGTTTGTTAGATACTATGCGCATATTGCCCTTCTTCTACGACTTACCAGTTCCTTCTCGTCTTTGACAGACAAGGCGACATTCGACAGAATAGGGCCCAGCTCAACCTGATCTTCATCCTTAAAGCCAGCCTCTTGCAGAGCTGCCTTCCACTCATCTGCGAAAGCTCCTGTCGCATTGTCCTTCTTAAGGACCGCAACCTTCTTGCCCGCTTTCTTGAGGGTCTCTATGCAAGTTTGGAATTGCTTCTTGTTCTCCTCTACATCTTTGCCCCTGACCAGGATCTCGACGGGTACCTTGCCACCTTTGAGAGGCTCGAGGTATGTCGCTGTATTACGTTAGCATCATCGCTGTTGCCTAGATGCGCCAATTTCGCATACCTTTCTTCTTGGTTGTGACTATCTGAAGCAGATCGGGGGTGAGCACAAAGAGCGTATGGGGAAATTCGTAACCTAGTAACCATAGCTATACATTGTCAGCACGTATTGAAAGTGGTCGCAAAACCTTGGACTGACCTGGAAAGCTGCTGGTTTCAAATAAGTACCTGGATCGCTTGGTTTGCCTACAACAGCGGCAATGGAACCTGCGCCCTGGAAGATCTGATCGCCAGAACGTTTGTCGGCCTTCCATTTGGTAACAAAGTTGCTCAGACGCTCGTGGAAGAGCGCCTTGTCGATGACAATATCGTCAGCCATGATGAAGACGGTAGTGGATAAGCGCCTTCAGGATAGTTGACGGTGGCTGAAGGTGCTAGAGGTCGGCGAGAAATGATGGAGAAAAGTCGCGGTTTGAGCTGCAGCACAGCGACGCGGAGGACGCGCTCGGCTTGGCACAGTGCACGTGATCGCGCGCTGTCTCTTTATGTCATGGCAACCAACTTTACTTGCAAACATTCACAGATTGTCACTTGAAAATGATGGTCCAAAATGACTTCCCGCTATATTTAGAGAAGATCTTTCATCTGGTCTATTCTATCACCAGAGGGGCAAGCCGAACATAGTTTCCTACGTAATAGCAGTATGCTAACTTCAAGCGTTTGAAGGTGACTAGCAGAATAAAATCACACTCTCTCAGAGTGTATTATGCAAGCAAAAATGATCGGCTCTTCGTGTTCTAATTGTCTACTTCCTTGCGCAAGTACATTCTGCTTCAAGCCAGCAGTTGGGTAATGCTACGTAAGAACCATCGCCTTTTCACAGCTGACCATGTCTGAACATATTGCCTCTCTACTTCTATGTGCGTGCAAGCTTCAATGACCTGACCCAAAAGTATTCAAGTAACCTTACAATATAGAGCAATGAGAATCAGCACTATGACGTCATTGTCAGTATCAATGCGAAGAGCGTATAGCATCAGACAAAGTTTTGTAAATTCACATCAAGAATGAAACTGGAAAATACGCCAGACTCTAGTAAGATAGCGTATGGATTTGGGGGAGCATAGTGATGCTCAAGAACGCATGGGTATCTGGCGGGAACAAGCGAAATCTAGTGACTTGGCGTTCTTCTGAGCTTGTGTTGAGAGTATACTCTTGACTTCCAATCGTCTACATTATCTTCTTAACATTATCTTTTTGGCCGACAAGGCAGCCACTCGCTTTTCTGCCGAAGTCAGTCGAGAATTACGTCCTTCATCTGCAAGCTGCAACCCTCGATAATCGCGACGCTGCTTTTCCGAGAGATCGGAACTTGAACCTGCGCAAGCCGGCTTGTGACACAACCACGCGCATCTTTGAACATTGTGCCTTATAACGTATTTGCTCACCGTAGATGCGGGCGCAGTGATACATCATCCCCCATGATATGCGATGACCGCCGGCTCCAGTGTTCGCGCTGGAGGAACTCCTCGCAGCGATGACAGCAATGACGGCGCCTCGGAAGGAGCGCAAGCACCCAACAAGGCTCCAGCAACTGGCGTACAGGCCGCAGGTATGAGAGCAGTGGCTGCTCGTATGGTTGCATTCTACTTCCGAGCACCTGTCAAGGCTTTCTTCCGTGGCCGCATAGATTATATGGGTTACGCGCGAGCTATCAATCCTCACATTACAGCCGAAGCCAAATGGTCATGGAGAATGACGACGCCTGCAGTTTTGGCCCATGCCATCAGGACTGAAGGTTGGGGGTTTATACCAAAGCAAGTCTTGCCGCCTTTGATGGCCAACACATGGTACGTAACTACGTCTCCATCCCCAGCATGAACTAACTGTAGGCAGTATTGGTGCAGTCTTGTATACTACCTACCTCCATACGTTATCGTCGCTTCACGAGCCATCATCTCACCAAACGAAACGTATATATCCTCCACCACCGGTCGCAACAACTTTCACTGCAGGCTTGATCGCAGGTGGCATTCAGTCAGTCTTCGCTGCTCCTTTCGATGCCCTACAGGTTCGGTTCCGCACCGCTGATATTCTCGATGGTAAATATAAGACCATGTGGCACTACGCTGGACATAAACTCCGCTCTATCGGCCTTCAAGGCATATTTGCGGGCTGGACGCTAAGCTTCTTTAAAGATGCGTTCGGGTCTGCTGTCTTCTTTGGAACGTTCGAGACAGTCAAAAGCCAGGCCTATTATGATTTTGTTACAAGATACTACGGCACAAGGACAAGGGATACATTACTCGAAAAAGCTGTCTTTATGCCTGATGAAAATGACGATCGACCCGTCATTCGACCGCACTACACTCTAGAGCCTATATTTCTTCTCTTGGCTGGTATCTCCGCTTCAATCACCTCCCAGCTCATCATGCATCCCTTGACAGAAATTCAAGATGTACATTATCGTCGGCTTGAAGCTCTAGACTTCCAGGCGCATCTTGAAAATAAACCCTCGAGAATCATGCTCCGGTACTATCACGCTTACGAGGAGACATTGAAACAATGCGAGGCGCTGGCTAAGCGTGCTGGTGGCTGGAGAAGATATCTCTATCGCGACTTCTTCATGAGCACCATCCGACAAGTGCCAAGTACAAGTGCTGGCCTCATTGTCTTCGAATTAGTGCGCCGGAAGTACTCATTCGAAAACGAAGAGGTCGTCATTAACCACGAGGATGCCAGAATTTTGTTGACATGAGCCATTCTTGTCAGTCTCGACGCTTGCGTAGAAGTTTTATAGAAAAGACTTTGTACATATGTAGTATTACATTTATAGCATTAGAACAACATATCGCAGTACACGACTCAATGAATTTTGAATGCAATCAAACACTTTTAACCCATGGGAACATTGTGTTATGTGTCAATCCATACATCGGCCAAGAATACAATATTGAAATGCTTTCCGGCGGGTCCTAGTTTGCGGCACAGTAGTTTATGCATGCTGACAGATTCTCCACTTTCCTTTTCGAATCGAAATCAGTCACTGAACATTGAAAGGATGGAGAGGCGTTCTTAGCATCATTCGAGGCTCTTTGCCTTTTCTTCTACACAACGTATCTTCACGTGCAATGTGCATGCCCTAACCAAAATCAGGTAGCCGTGTGAAGTAAATCTCGTTCGTGCTGACCGCAGCGCGCTTAACCTTCTGACAGGATCTAAAGTTACGACAAATTACACAGCCATGCTACGTCAATCTCCTAAGTAAGAAGTGGCTATGCCTACTAAGGGAATTTGCTTCCAATGATTTGGTAAATGGTAGTGCGAGACCCACAAAACATCTCCATGCTGATGTTGGCCACAGCAACACGGCTCATTCGGCCCACCTGGCTCAAGGTTTGGTAGTGAAATTATCCGTGCATATCTTTTGAGAGATCATTTACGCCGCACCCTTTCTTTCAGATCTGTTCTCGCCGTGGATTCTCTTTCTCTCAAAATCATTTCTTGTCATTTCTATCCCTTCTATTACTTAATCTTAGTCACCAAATTACAATCACTTACAACTTCACAGTATATATTGTACTGAAAGAGATATTCGGACCCAAACAAAATATGTCGGCAGACTTTGGCTTTAATTGCCCTGCTGGTGGGACATGGTGCGTTCTCACGCTGAAACTGGCATTGCCTTTGACTGCTATCGTGATTTAAAGCTAACTTCTATAGGTATGCTTGCACATCTGGTTCTCATTTCGTAGGATGTTGCACATCGGACCCTTGCTCTAATGGCTGTGTCCAAGGCAACATACGGCCTGGGGCTTTCAACGAAACACAATGGGGCAAGTTTCCGGATGCTACTTGCGGAAGAGGGAGCGACTTCTACACTTGTAAAGGCGAAAGCACATTCTGGGGGTAATGCGACTCTATCCATATGAAACGTTTCACTGCAAAGTACTGACCTCATACAGGTGTTGTAAAACGAATGCTTGTGGTATCACGGCAACTTGCCCCTCTGGCGATCTTGTACCAGCTCTTATGGACCGCCCAGAACAGTTCAATGCATACACATCAGCATCGCCATCTTCAATATCATCTCCTCCTCCCGAGGGCAAATCCAACAATGGTGCCATTATTGGAGGTGCGGTCGGTGGTGCTGTCGTCTTCGCCTTGATTATCGGGGTCATCATTTTCCTACTTTGCCGCAGAAGGAAGCGCAAACAGAAAGAGTTAAGAGTAGAGGTCGAAGGTGGAGCTAATGCTACGACCCCAATGATGAAGAGTAAGGGTGACCACTCAAGCCTTTCCGAGCAATACAATACTCAAACACGTACGACTGCCCTCCAAAATCATGCACGATTCACTGACAATATTGTTAGCGCCACCAACTTACACCTCACCAAATCCAAACTCTTTCCAGACAGACTTTCAGGCCAATAATCATGCTCATTCGCAAAATTATGAGAACTACAACCACAACGCACAAGCACCCTCGGAATTACCAGCGGAAGTAATCCACTATTCAGAACTTCCAGCAGAAACATCACCCAGCAGGGCTCCTCATAGAGTCTCGGAACTACCTGCTGGCGCTACACAAAGGCTCTCAGAATTAGAGTCTCCCCAGCCATCCCCTCAGCCGCTGCAGTCAAGACTCTCCCAGAATATAACGGAATCGACACAGGCACAGCAAGGATCAGGCTCGAGCACAGTCGATCAAAACAAGTAGAAAATAATAACATCACTTAGATGATCAATACATTTTAAAGTAATTAGTTTAATAGTCCTAGTACCAGTCTTGGAACTCAAGATACCAGCACGAAAGTGAATGACAAATGCTGAGCCGCAGTTTGAAGCTCCGCCACCACAGTCAGCACACGTGGTGAATCATGAACCCAGCCTCTATCCCTCACACTACTCTACCAAAGGATAGGTTTCATCTCGCCCGTTGGAGCGGGGTCATGCCTTGGCGTGGCGTAGTTCAATGTTGGCTGGTTGGCAAACGCGGCGCGGCTGGCCCCCACCCATCCTACCAGCCATGCGACTATTGATCGATTTCTCCGTATAAAGTATTCGAAAAGGTTATGATAGGCGATGCAAGTTTGCGGCGCGACCAAAAAGCAAGATTATGCCTTGTCTGAGCCGCCTTCGTAAGCTTGCGCGTTTGCTCAAGAGAGAGCTCTAGCCAACCTTGGAACCCTGTGTTGAACATGTGTGATGTCGCACCCACACCGCTTGGACTGAATCACAGACGGTTGTCTTACTTTTGTGACCTGTCATAGTTACGGGCTTCCGTGGGACACTACCTTCACTGTCTTCAGGACTTCGTATTGCTGTTAACTAATGTCTGAAACCTAATTCCTTTAATTCTCCGAATTCACGGGAACCGCGTATTCATGTCTTCTTCTTCCATCGTAGGAGGTAGATGTCCCTCTGGCGGTACATGGTATGCTTGTAGCTCTGGAACGTGAGCAACAGTCTCGGCCCCAATTGACAGAGGATTCAGATTGCTAATATTCTTTCAGATACTTCGTTGGTTGCTGCGCCCGAGACCCTTGCACCATAACCTGCGCTTCAGGTAGCCTCTACCCTGCCGGCTTCAATCCTGAATCCTTCGAACAGTTTCCAGATGCCTCATGTGGTACTGGCTCAGAGGTAATACACTACGTCTTCGTTGCCGGAGTTGTACTAATATCGGTCAAGTTCTACACATGTAACTCAGGAAACACTTTCCTAGGATGCTGTAAGACCAATGCATGTCAAGCGCCAGGGTCAGTGTGCCCGAAAAGCGACCTTGAACCCTCATTTCTATCTAGAGATGACCAAAGAGCTGCATATGGTGCGGCTGTGAGCTCAAGTTTGGCAGGCAGTTCTATCACAAGCACGTCAAGACTAGCCAGCACCTTATCAACAACAACCCTTACAGCATCTGCTACTGCAACAAAAGACTCAGTGGATCCAGTACCCCAAAATAATGGACCGCCGGTCGGGGCGATTGCTGGAGGTGCAGCAGGCGGAACTGTCGCATTAGCCGCGATCGTTGGGCTTCTGATATACTACTTCTGCCATGCGAAGAAATCTCGTAAAGGGCATGAAGATACCATTACTCGTCGAGAATCTGACCTTCCAGCTATGGCTGACACCCACGATTTTACCAAAGGAACATACCCTAATGATGGTGCGTCTTCACACCTCACTGTGCCGATCGGTTCAATGTACTAATATGAGCGATAGCACCCCCAGAATACGCATCTCCAACTCTAAACTATCCTTCTCAGCTTTACAACTACGCACACCGACACACACAGCAGCATCACACGGTGCCTCAAGAACTCAGTGCAGAGCCTCAATCTGCAGCGATGTTTCCTCGCAAGCCAGTAGTGTCACATCAGCGTAATGTATCCGAGTTGTCCGGCGATACAGCCATCAGATCAGAACTTGAAAGCGCATATACCACGCCCAAAGTACATCAAATATCGTCGCCTGTAGCTCAAACGCCTCACGAGGGCGACGTCACAAGAAACGAACATGATAACATTAGCCCAGTCACAGGAAACTGGTCGGCACATCAAAGCTGGCAAACTCCAACTGTAGTAGGCGAATCACCGAGACCAGCACAAGGGCTTGGCCTTCAGGGATCAGATGAATTGCATTTTCAGCAAGGAAATCCATCTCAATCTGGTACACGAGAATACTCAGGTATTTAGCAATCCGAATACCATAATCATGAACATCAAAGTTTGAGAAGCGCTTCATGCCTGTGAATGAAATCATCAACACACTTGACAAACCTTTCCAACTCTTCCCAAGGTGTGCCCAAGATGACTGCTATGCTTCCCCGCTCTGTCATCCAGAATCCATCTTCCATGATTTCAAACCAAAATAATCGCCTTAGGTCGTCGTTTTCCTTGCGATCTTTGTAGTTTCTGAGCTCTTTCTTTCCGTCGTCGAGGAAGTGGATGCCCATGATAGTACCGAGTCCCGTGACTGTTATCTTAGTGCCTTTGGTAACCTCCTGCAGCATGGTTCTAAACTTATCGCCCTTTGCGTTGAATTCGACACATGTCTCGGGTGTAAAGATCTGAGATAGACCAGTGTAACCGGCGACCATACTCAAAGTATTGTTGTTGAAAGTTCCAGAGTGTCCCAGGGGCTTTTCACTTCGTGGATCATACAATTGCATGACTTCTTTCTTTCCGCCGAATGCACCGAATGTGATGCCTCCTCCGAGGAATTTCCCCAGCGTCGTGATGTCTGATGTGAGGCCTATGATTTCTTGTAGACCTCCTGGTGCCAAACGACTTGTTTGCACTTCATCTAGGATGAAGACTGCACCGGCTTTCGCCGCTGATTCCTGTACTTGTCTTAAGAACTCGTGAGTTCCAATGATGCAAGGTCCACGGCCTTGCATGGCCTCTACCAAAACCGCAGCAACGTCGTCTGATTCTTCGATTTTGCGTTTTGCATCTTCGACATCGTTGTAATCTGCGATGATCCAGTCGTCCATGTCTACGCAGTTTTCTGCTGGCTTGGTTTCGGGAAATGTGAAGCAACCGCCATGGTAGCCACCAGTGAACACGACGACCTTCCGCTTCCCAGTGAAGCGTTTTGCGCCCGCGAGAGCATGCAAATTCGCTTCAGTGCCCGAGTTGGTGAAACGAATCAAGTCGAAATTATATCTCTGACATATGGCAGCCGCGTGTCGAGTTTCTAGCGTAGTTGTTCCGCCAAGATTGAGCCCTACATCCTTGATAGTTGATATGAGGGCCTCTTGAATTAGTGGTTGCGAATGTCCATAAAGACCCGCAGTGAGTTCTCCAACAAGGTCGGTGTAGGTTTGCCCATCTTCAGAAGTGACTTGGTAGTCTTTACCACTTTTCAAAAACACCGGGAACGGTGAGGTGTGTAAGACACTACGAGTGTTTCCTCCAGGTAAACTTCGAATCGACTCTTCGTGTAACGACAAACTTTTGAGGTTTCGCTCTACGAACCGTCCTTTTGCTGCCTGAAGTGCCTCATCTGCTGATGCATATCCGCTCTTCACGTGAAGCTTCATCTCTGCCACAGCTTCAGCTAATGGATCGATTATCGCTGGTGCCATTCTGTTGATTATGAACGCAGATCTTCCTGAAAGCCGCTTTGAAATGCTTCGTTATGCGAATGGAAATATTTGAGGTTGTATGTTAGATCTGATCAACCTGTGTGCTGTCCACGACTATGGCATCTCCGAGCGGGGAGGCCTCGCTGGCAGTTCCGACACGAGTTCCGATTGCCACGCTCCATTCCGAATTAGATCTAACCACCAACTGTGCCACTCCGAGGCTTGCATTTAACTTCGTATTGTTGTAAACGATACATCTTGGCACTGTTGAAGATGGGCTTGCGGCAGATCCTAGAAGCTGGCAAAATCCAAAAGTATTACTAGGCTTATTTTTCTACAATTTGCTAAGCGGTCTCGAGCTGAATAGCGCGTAATTTGAACAGGTCCAAGCGAAAAAACACTGCGTGATGTTGCTTCTTTATGCAGCAGCATTCATCGGTGAAGTCGAGAGAGATCATAAGACTAGACGCCACATATCAGATAGCCGCCTGAATTCTACCAAATAAGGATATTGTTCATGTCCGGGTAATGGCGCAAGCGCTACACCCGAGGCGCCATCCTTCACCTGTCAGCTCATTTCATTCAAGCTAGTCCCAGAATGGACAATGGTCAGCTTCAATCTCGAACACCCATCTAAGCGGCAACGTGCATGATCGATGTGCAGAGATTGACCTGCACAATACGCCCGGGTGCATTCTTGACCCCATCGTATACTTACTTCATCGAGTATGTAGGATAGAAACCATTGATTACTGGACATAGCATTGTCCCATTTGGTATTGATGGTAGGATTTTGAGTCAAGTAGTACGAAACACATCGTGGGTCTCATTTGATAGCCTTCTGCATAACGGGGCGTATTCTTCGGCGTGGCCGATAACTCTGAATGAAAATTACAGGGGAGGAATTCAAGATTGCCATCCTATCGCAACTCAACAACTTGACGAAAGCATGATTTGAGAATGAAAACATCAGAACCTATCGAGCTAAAGGTCTGTAGTGCTTAAGAATAAACATGTCCATCGCTATCATACATCTTTGTACGTTACACCCATATGTGAAATTGATAAAATGTGTGACCGAAAGTTTTTCAAACCTAATAATCAAAAGGAGGCTTTCTTCCATACCGACTCGGGCCTAAACTAGCGCTTCTCCTGCTGTTCCATGATGCTGAATGGCCATGAGCACTATCCTTTCTATGATCGGTAGGTATATCGATAATCTCTGTGATGTCTTCTTCGTGCTTCAGCTCACTGACACCGTGCTCTTCCCAAATGTGTCGAATGAGAGCTTTTACGTCCCCACACACTGCTACCGAATCTACATTAGCATGTCTTGTACAAAGCACGCAAGAGTATTGCCCATCCGCACCATCACGATGGCACTTCACGACAAAGCGATTGGATACCCGGAAGGTCCGCTCGTAGCCACGATCTGCCTTGCAAATCTCCCATGCCTTTCCCGGTGAAAGATGCAATGCACGCTTACAATGCGGGCAAGTGGGCACTGGGTCAGAAGTGATGCTTTTGGACAGTTGCTGGGAGGGGTGTCTCTGGAGGTCGATCGCGTACAAGCAGTATAGATGGTGAGGCGTGGTTTTCATACCATATGAGGTTGGCCCAGTTATTGAAGTTGTGTCAGTATCACTCCTGTCTAGCTTGGGCTTGCCTCGCCATTCAAGTATAGTCGTATTGGCCGGGCTGCCGCTTCGTGGCCGGGAAGCATGTTCATAACCAGCCACAGAGGTTGAGGTAGAACTATCATCGTCTGCTGGTGGTGTTCGAGGCCTCATCAACGCCTCTTTCTGGCGCTTCAGTTGCATTCCCAGTATATCCACGGCACTCGTCCCCGCAGCTCGTGATGCTGCATTGAGATTAGATAGCTGCTGAGCGATAGGCTCGCGCGATGTGGGCCCATAGAGGAAGGTGGATATCAGAACACTTTGAAGCGCAATGATTTGTCCTTGTAGCGCGGTATGCGAAGAAACTATAGTCTTTAGCTTGGAACTTTCACTGTGCTTGGACCTCTAGCATACCATCGCCGATGGCAAACTGAGAACCGGCTTCTTGAAACCCGATTTCGTATTGCCGCGTGACTGCGGCTTTATCCATAATGATACTCTCATCGCTTCCGATATCTTCATCTTCGACGTACGTGACCCGTCTTGAGTGAGGATAACCCTTGGTTCGCAAACTCTGTTCATAGTCCTTTCTCTCCTTCTTCCTCAATGTGTAATGTAAGTCTCGAGTTTCGTCAAAGACATCCAGTAAGGTGTAAACAAGCGCTTGCACGACGTAGGAAGGATCTACTACTGGAGTCTGTCTGCGTCAGCCTTCGGCGCGATCGGAGGCCTCAAAGCAAGATATACCACAACACCCATCGTGGAATCTATGTCGTTTCTCTCTGCTAACGGCCCGAACCTATTCACAAAACTCAAGGTGGCCTAGATAGCTTATACAGTAAGAAACGACGCCAAGATTGGGCATATGTGGGATTGCAAAACCCCACGGCCTCCCACAGACCCCTCTTTGAAACATCTTCTAGACTGTATCGCGTGCCTTTCAACTAAGAATCTTACCGTTTTGGTAGGTTTATGTTAGTCCATGTCCTTGTACAGCTGTCAAGACACTATTGGCCTGAATATGTCTCAATGTCTGTGATTGGAGAGCATTGCGGCTGCGGCCGGCACCAGGAACGCAGCCGTATGCTACGTGACGTCATTTGGAGAATGAAGCGTTGTAGAGAGGAGCATGAATTGCTTAGGTGTTCATTTGACACAGACCACACCATGCTTATCAGAGCACAGGAGCACCGAATTTGGACCGCATACCCCAGATTGCTCCTCAAACCCTGAAGAACCGCATCCTCGGGATGGGATTTTGAAATACTCGATGGCTGATCAATCAATAGGACACAATTGTTGCATTGCCATAATGTTAGCTCCGGTGGCAAAATTAACAGCGAAAGATCTTGTGTGACCTGAGAACAACAAAACTTCTTCGCTGGCAGCATGGACAGCTGGCAGTGTTACCATATAAATCAGCGCCGTGCGATCACGAGTGAGGCGTGACGCGCGACAGGACCCTGTTTGCCGGGGCGGACCGGAAGAATGCCTTGATACTCTCCGTTACGACCTGACATCGCCGAGGAGGATACAGAGAACCACCATGAATTATGTGCGGATTGGCCCGATTCTACCATTGGCCATAACTGCCGGTATATGCTGAGGTGTAGGCACAAACCATCCTTATACCCAAAATGTGCCCAATGCTGCTGCCCGAGCATTGAATGACATCATAAGTCGAGCTCGGAAAACCAAAACATGCTAAGAATCGTATAAATATCGTTTCAATGCAATGATAACATCGCGTAGAGATAGTCCCAAGTCTTGGGAGGTTGTATCAAGCCACAAAATGATCACGGGGTACGGATCTCCAACGAAGTGCGGTGGTAGACACCACCACGTTGTGGATCAAAGTAACGCCGAACGAGGCTACCTCCACAGAAGCATCTTGAATCATGACAATGTTACAGCGCCATCTACAGTCGGTGCGGGTGTGGCGGTTCCACTGCCGTTGATCCCTGCGTCTAAAGGCAAGGCTGGCTCGCACCGCCTCGTCATTTCTAAATTTGGCAGCAGAGTCTGCACAATTGCCAGAGAACCAGATCTTACTCGTTCTTACTGTCGGTGAATTTGTGGATTAATTTTCCAGAACTATTGGATCAGTCTCTTTGTCAAACACGATACAGGCCAATGCGTATTATGATCTGTTTAGGTGTTGTGAATACTTGTGAGGCAACTTTTGTTCGTATCCGTGTTCAAGGGGCGCACCATAACTCGGCGATCTACACAACATTACAACATTAGATCGTGCTAAGGCGATTCAGGGTCCACTATGTCCCCGGAATTCTTGCTCGAGTCAAAGTAGCATCCTCTAAAGAAAGGAACGAATACGATTACGGTATCATACCTCCGCTTCTTCGGTGTTTCGATAATGTTTAGCCGAGTGACGTCGTGCAAGATATTTTTACGACTATTAGGTAGATACGAACAGCATATATAAGTAGGACTCTTGCCAGCAACAAGATATCCAATTCAATCACAAGCATCTCACATCTCTTCAAACTAAACACTTCAATCTATCAATCTTCATTACCAACAAATAACATCACCACCATCAAAATGCAGTTCCTCACCGCCGCCTCCATCCTCTTCGCCGCCACTGCCATGGCAGCACCAGTCGCTCAAACAGAAGACTGCCCCAACCCAGCACACTGCGGCTCTCCCCCAGGTCAGACACCCATCCCTATCCTCACATTTGCAACACATGCTAAGCCCAAACCAGACCCATCCACATACGAGAACATCGTCGTCAAGGACTTCTTCCTCCGCAAGAACAACGGCATCCAAGCCGCCAGCTTCAAGCTCTCCGGCAACGCCGGCTCAGACATCACATGCTCCATCGGCGAGGTCCCCAGCCTGCCCTCCAACGTTGTAAAGTGCGGTGACTCCGATTACCGCTTTGGCCTCGTTGAGTCCACCGATGGCTCTAGCGATGCTGGCATTGCTGTTTACCACCAGACCTCCGCACAGTAAGTCACCGTACCTTCTCTGATTGAATGGGATGAAAGCTAACGATTCGCAGTGCTGGTATGTGGGGCAAGGGCAACGTCCCAACATATTGCCATGCAGGCGGCAATGGCCCAGATGACTTTGTCTGCCAGCAGATCGGCCAGGTCACTGTTGTCATTAACTAAGCGGGATGCATAATACAGCGTTGAATTATAGATTTCGGGTCTTTTGTACATATAATTGTTTGGCATTGAATTTGTATATAATTAGTGGGGAATGGAATAGAATGTGAAAAAATTGAATCATGTACTATGTGAAGTGTAGATGATTGAATGTTCCACATCGCATATTACGATCTCTTTGCTCTGCAGTTTCCTACAACGTTTCATAACCTCATCAATTACATACCATCACCATGGCTGCAAATACACTTGTCCTCCTCACACTGACCTCCCTCATGTCAGTAGTCGTCGCGCTAGCCATACTCCTCGTTATCATCCTCTACATACGAATGTCCCGCCACAGAAGTCGCGATCCTAGTTCATACCATCGATGGCATACTCTGCATTATGGAGCATGATTTGGGCATCGATCCAAAGGCATGCCCTATCATGCAGAATGTTGACTTTGATCGCTCTCTAAAGCGTAAATGCTGTAAGAATGGTGTGGAAAGGTTTCGAGGGGTAAAACTTTCAGGAGTTACTGGAAAGCACAATTTGAGTGGGGATACATTGGCTCCGCGCACAACTGGTGGGAGTGAGGCTCAAGGTCTTTAAGTATTTGATGTATACATATTTATATATA
>AXZN01000086.1:0-77721 GCA_000498155.1 Shiraia sp. slf14
GTACTTATTAAGGCTTATAACTCTATTAGAAAAGTTAAATATTACTATACTATAATTTAACGCGCCTATAAGGTTATATATAAAGAAATTAGACGCTCTATAGTATTAGAACACGTATTATAAATAGCTATTAAAGCTATTAATAATATAGTAGGCCTAAATAGACTAGTACTTATACTTCTTGTATTTAGGACCTATTTATAATTAATAAAAATATCTTTACTATCTCTATTAGTTATAATATAAGTAATAGCTCTATATAAAGCTATAACTAAAATTTATTAGCTAAGAGTAGCCTACTAGGTTACTAATGCGCTTACTACCTATAATAGACCTAATATAATTAAGACGCTTAAACTACTTATCTTAAGTAGCGTTAAAGTATAGCGCGAGTATAAAGAATAGATAGGTCTATATATATTACTTACTCTTATAAATAACAAGACTATAGTAACTATTAAAATTAATAGTAAGTAGGCTAATTTTTAAGTAATGTTAGTCTACCTATACTATTAAGATAATACTATAATTACTCTACTTAATTAGAATAAGCCTAGTAAGTATTATAATAGAACTAAAAATCTATAGAATAATAATAAGTATACCTTTCTACTACTAGAACTACCTAAGAAATAAAGTTGTAGACGTTTAAAAGGATCTAAAAATAAGCTAAAGATTATTTCTAAATAATCTTACGGAACTTACTTTTTTTAGCGTAAAGAAAATAATAGGATACTCGCCTAAGAGCTCTACTAAATAGGTAAGATTACGATACCTAGTAAGCCCTTTAAGCTATCTATAAAGGCTAAGATTAATAGCCTTATTATATAAGGTATATTTTAATTTAAAACCTTTAATCTATATAAATATAGTAGTAATTATATCTTTAAATTACGTATTATTAATAAGGTAAAAAGAAAGACTATAAATAAACCTTATAAGAAATCTTAATTAGTTATATAGGGCTATAATAATAATAATAAAAAAATTATCCTTATATAGAGCCTAATAATCTAATAAGTAAGCTAGTATTTAATTATTATACTAGTACTATCTCTTATTACTAAAAGTATAATTTTATAGCTTTATAATATTATATAAGCTTATACGTAATCTAATAATTCTTTATAGTATATAATTATTACTAACTTACCTATATAGCTTTAAAAGGCCTATCTAAAAGGTACTATTATAATAGTTATTAAACCGCTATATAGAATTACTAAGGTAGGTACTTATTAGTAGTTAACTTATTATAAATACTATATAGAGAAACTAGTAATAGAGACGTTAACTTATAACCTATACCTACTTATTACTATATCCTTAGCTAATAGAGTAGGTATTATTAGTATATAAACTAATAATATACTTAGACTTTCTAATTAACTATTTACTAATAAAGAGTTCTAAGAACTTTATTTTAATATAAAGGATAAGTAGTAACTTAATAAAGACTTATCTATTAACTTTAATAGATATATTATTATAATAAATAAGTATAGTATTATCTAATTATACTAAAAACGCTAGAGTAATAAACTTAAAGCCGCGATAGATTAGAAATTATATATCTAGTAGTAAGCTTATAGCGCCTATATTACTACTATCTACTAACCTTAGGTAAGCTTTAATCTTGTAGCTACTACTTAAATAATAGATCTATTAAAAGAAGAAATATCTAGACTAAATAAGTATATTATATAGTAGAAAGAAAATGTTATAAAAGGCCTTACTTATAAGAAACTAAATATAGAGAAACTAAAGCTTTTTACTATAGTTAACGCCTTATTTACTAATAATAAGAATATAAGCTTATAGATAGGCTATATTATTATACTAGGTAATAAGATTATAATAAGTAATACTAGCTTTAGAATACATAGTAATATTATTTATTAGTTATTAATTAAGTATAAGTATATTATAAGAAGTATTTTAGTATTAGAAATCTATACTATAGTATATAGTATTAATATTATTATCTTTATTAAAAGTACTATTAATTATATTATAAATTACCTTATACTTAATAAGGTCCTAATTATTATATATACTAACTTACTATCCCTCTATAAGTACCTTATTAAACTAGGTATAATAAAAGAGAAGTAACTTATAATTAATATTCTTACCTTATAAGAGGCTTATAAGCGTAGTAAGCTTAATAATATATACTAGATTAATAAGTATAATAATCTAGCTAATACTATAACGAAATCCTCCTCTAATACTATAATAAAGAGCCTTATTAATATAAATAAGCTTAAGCTTTATATATAAAGATAAGTTAATTATAGTAAAGGCTAAATAGATAACTAAGACTTTAGTAGAGGTACATAGGCTAAAGGCGCAGAAGGCGCTAACTCTAAATAAGAAATTAGATACTATCTGCTTAATAGATTTTATAGTAGAATTAAGTATTTTAGCCTATTACTAGCTTGCGTAGACTAAAAATATAAAAAGAGAGCTAGTATTTAGTATAAGACTTAAACTTATATATAAGTAACTTAACTTAATCTATAAAGTTACTTATTTATCTTATATTATAAATAACGGCGTATAGATTAAGAACGTGCGCGTATACTTATAGTCTACCCCTTCTATATATTAATAGGCTGTTGTACTCTATAGAAACTACAGATTACTACTACCTTAACTCGTTGCAACGACCTTGTGATCTAACTAATCCTTTGCCGTATTAACAGCGATGATTCAATCAGCAAAAGCTCTATTCGATTAGGTGTCGTGATATAGCAATTGTACTTCTATCATTAACCTAGTAATTATCGACACGGCGATCGCTGCTGAATTCATTGTACGTGTAAAGGCGCATGTATAACCCGGGAACCTCGTCATCAAAATTATGGCTAGAATCGCATTAACCGCCTTCATCGCCTTAATCATATTGTACAAATTCTTTATTGTGCATAGTCTATCTCATGTTGTACTCCCTTCTGCCAGTCTCAGAAAAGCTGAGCAGATATGCAAATTTGGAAATTTAGGAAGAACACACATAGTCACACAGTCAAAGTGTTCCAACGTTAGGTTTGGTAAGCGAGTGAGGAGTAGTATAGTCACTCACCTATCATCTCGAAGCGCTTACTCAATTTAGTAATACTACAAACTTAGTCAATCAAGGAAACCGAGCGTCAATTTACAAGGATTGCTTCATAATGATACACTAATTGAGCACAATGGCTCTCAAAGATTTTGCTATACAAGCAGTTGATGACGAAAAATCGCGAGCAAGTTCCAATCGCATGGGCAACTGCTCGATTGAACCTGGATTGGCAGGAACTTGGTAGAAGGTTTGGCCAGGCTCAATTCTGAAAATTGATCATGTGATCATGTCCGCACGTGATCTACACAGCCATGAGACCTAGTCATCATCTACAAGGACGACGCAATCGTGAAAACAAGAACTGGTTCATGGGGCTGCAGTATCACAACACCAAAAGGCCACGGCGCAACATCGCATGCCTTGACAAATCCCCCGAGATTCTGTGAATTCTAGAAAAAGAACACCCCTCAACGGCACATCACGTAAAACCACAGCCCGTTTATCCAAATACGTCGACATCTCAATCCCTGCGCCGTTTGGTCAACCAAGCGGGAAACACCCAGCCAAGACCACTATACGGCCACCTCCCATGCGGCCCTACCCTCACTCCATGCGAAGGCCATCGCGCGATTCCCTGGCTTAGCAATCTGCACCCCAGCTTTCAACCATTTACCCGGGTGGCCATGGAGCCAACCCATGTTGCGCAAGAAAGTCCGGCTAGTGGCACGCGTGCGGGAACACAAAGACGAGCATGACATTGATTGCGCGTGTGCGAATAGCAGGCGCGGGGGAGCCACAGAATGCTGGCTTGTGTAATCTAAGTTACCTAGGTAGGTTGATGAAAATCAGGGGAGTGGGTGTAATGTGGGAAGGGGCCTAGATCGTGGGTTTGTTTTTAGATTGAGGGACCAAGGGATTGTTTGCTTGTTAAAGAGATGGTGAGTTGCTGTTGGACATCCCTTGCGTTTGGTGTTGCGTTGGTACCTCGAGAGTCGATGCTTGCGGCTCGTTCTTGGAAGACTGATAAAAGCTCGAGTATTTCCTGTTCGGTTCTGCAGATTTGTTACGACATCATGAAGCTCTCTGCTATTATCACCCTTTTCGCTGCCACTGTTGCTCTCGCCTCCCCGGCCGCGGTATGTTTGCGATTGGGAAAGTATGTTGCGCATGATGCTAATTCGTCATTGTAGATCAGTCTCAATCGATCAGTCAAAGAAGTTCGGAACGCAGACGGAACTATCTCACAGGTTTCTTGTGTCGAATGTGTATGTGATGGCTTTGATGGAGTGTGCAAATGTGTAAGTACCCTACGGTATTTGATGAATTTTGTCTCACTTTTACCAGATCCCAAATGGCTGTTGCTGTACCCAGTAAACCATAGATCTTACTTCTGGCATGCATTGTGGTCGGCCTTACTAGGACATTGCGTCAATGATATATACATAATGATTGATCCATATTACAACCAGACAAAAATGGAAAAGTGAATGAATGCCGTGGCAATGATCCTAGCGACTTCATGAACGTTACCGATTGAGTTTCCCTCAACAAACCTTAAAATACATGTTTGGTCTAGACTTCATCCCAGTTTTGGCTGTTCCAAACTTCCGGTCTTTTCAGCCTCTTCTTGCTGTTCTTCAGGTCTAATCCATCTACGGAAAACTATCGTCATGATACCGCCGATACCCACTTGAAATGCTTGGAAAATGATCGCTGGTATTTGAAGCTTAGACTGGTCGATTGGGCTGATGTTGATATACATGACAGACGTCAAAGGAACCACCATCGCAAGTGCTTTTGCAGGGCAGCAGTAGCAGCAAGCAATGACGTCTTTCTTGGGCAACCAGATGATGGAGGCTGTGAAGCATATCGCCAGCCATATGAAATACAGCGCGACCAGAATGAAAACTATGAAAACCATGTTGGAAGTTTTCACAGCTCGGAATGCGCCGACTTGGAAGGCCTGGTCAAAAGTCTGCCACACCATTGTGAGCAAAGCAATAGACGAGATCTTAATTAGTTTCCAGTCGAGAAAGATCTTTTTGACTTGCTTTGGAAATAGCTTTCGCGTGATCTGACCAACAAGTAGGGGGACGAAGAGCGACAGCCCTAGTTGCATGAAAACACGCTTGTAAATCTCGCCATAGCCGCCCCCGTTTGTGAGGACTTTGCTGTACCATGCGCCTGACGATAAGTACATCTGTAGGATGATGGGTGTCAAGAAAGGGCAAAGGCATTGCCCGATGACAGATTGAACTACGGTCAGGGCAGTATTTCCGTGAGCCTGCCTTGTCATAACAACATTTGAGTTCTATTGAGTCAGATAATGCTATTGGACAACCAGCGTGGTCAACATACCATGGTGGTAGGAGCGCATCCAATAAAAAGGAAGCCAATGAGGAGCCATGGATCCATGAAGTTCGGGTTCGTTGCACAAATGCTGACCACAGCAAAAGTGGCTGCTGAGCACACAAGATAACATTGCATCTGGACAAAAGCATGCAATTTCCACCTCATCGAGTTCTCCAGTAGGATTCGTGTTTCCAGGGTGCATCCATTGATGAAGAAGATAATCGAGACCGATAGATATGTGATGACTGTGCGTTTGATGTGTTGTTGTGAGGCCGGAACCTGTACTTGGGAGGATACGAGAATAACAAATCCCATAGCAAGAAGAAACCATTGGTCTCGCGCGAACCACTTCAAAAAGTTCACCACCAGTGAGACCTTTGATGCTTTCTCATTTTCCTTGGCGAGGCCATCCTGTTCGTTGGCCTGTGATTTTACAACTGAATTCCGTTGCTCAAAGTCTTCGTTTTCTTCGCCATGACTCTTTGTTTCTGCGCTGGACGTCTCCGGTGTGGTGGCGTTCCCTATCTCCTCAATATCGTTCTCTTTCTGTTGCTCCATCGCAGTCCACTTTCTTTGATAACCCCATCAAGATTCAAGAAGCAAGTCCGTACATAAAAGGATTCGAAAACGTCGTATAGCCGACTCGCACATTCATTGTGCGAAGTCCTTCCTCAAGGTGGGTCATTCGGAAATATAGCGGGAGTAATGACGCTGTCTGACTGGCCTATCACAGGAAAGTCATGACGCGGACGTTGCCGGGCAAAGCGGCGAAGGCGGCGTAGTCGGAATAGCGGTGACTACCGGATCGGTATATTGTGGAGTGTAAGCTTGAAATGTGGATTACATATAGGACAGGCATTGAAAGGGAGAGGATTGACTCCTAATCAAGGTTCTGTTGATGTTCAGCATTTTCGCCGTGATATGCAACTTCCTTCTCCATGTGGGGTGACAGCGCCCCTCTTTTCCCCTTTGTTGCACTAACTCACAGAGCCTCCATGCACTTTTCAGCCGCATTGCATATTCACCACCTATTGCTGAAAGAAAAGTGTTTCTTCTTTTCAATCTGCGATGACGAACCCGGGTTCTTCCGATGAGCGTAGGAGGTTGATTTGGGCGCGAGTGTACCAAGATTTGCTCCGGAACGCTGTGCCCGACTCTCGGTCTAATTTCGACTTCCTCGCGTTTACACCCGATTTTCGATATTCTTCGTCAGCAATAGGGCGCGTAGCAGAGTTGCCGTGCTACAAGTCGGCTACTACCATCCTTGCAACGTCTGACAACAGCTTGGAGCAACTGCGTTACCGTGCGCTGAAGGATGGGAAAAGGGTTTTGGTTGCAACGTATCGACTTCGTAGGGGTTTTGTGTTGCTTGACCCCAGGAGAATCGAGGATGCCAGGTTAGAGCTTGCTGCATGTCTAGACGGCATGGAGAAGCAGGGCATTGGCAGAGTTGTGTCTCTTGCACAAATGCGTGACGAGGGAATGACCATCGACATGTGTGTTACTGGAGGACTAGTTTTCAACGAAGAGGGTGTAGTGTTATGGGAAGGACAGAGCCTTTTTGAAGTACAATGGGCGTTGCTGTTCGACATGGGAGTACTCACTACCAAAGCTCCAGTTGTTGCTGTTGCACATTCCTGCCAGGTCATTGATGAAACAAGCTTAAATCTGGAGAAAATCAAGCCAAGCAAGTCTGGCGAGGTTCAGTGCGACTTTGTAGTCACACCTGAAAGGGTCATTGAAGTAGGGGATGCCATTAAGCCAAAATCAGGAGTCGATTTCGATACTATCGACCCAGAGGCGCTGAACAACATTCCACCGCTGCAAGAATTAAGAGGAATAAGAATGATGGAGCAAATAATGGGCAAGGGTGGGTTTAGCAAGGAGAAAGAAAAGGAGAAGTCGAAGGAGAAGTCGCCTACTGCCGAAGAGCAGCTGGGGATTGATATTGTCGAAAAGCTAATGAAAGGCTACAAACCATGATTATCTACACTCCAAAAAAAATCTACAAATTACAGGATGAATCAAAGAGCATCTTTCTTGCTCTGGAGTCTGTTGAATTTTCAAATGACCACCGATGCAATATGACAAAATACCGCCCGACGCATACGCCAACCAAAAGATCAAATGCCCAATGAGCCTTTGCATCAATTACAAGCTCCTCTCAGTCCATCCACAACTCAGTCCAGTCACATCAACCATCTTTCCTCCATCGAGAATTGTCGGCCCAGCACCGCTCCTGACGGTTACGTCTTGGTTTGATGATCCAAGAGATGCTGTGCAGTACACTGCTGAAGCAGCGGCGTCGTCTACAATTTCCAAGCCTTGTAGTGACAGTGGATCATGGCTTAATGATAGTGGTTGCCCAACCACGAGTGTGATGATGTGACCACCAGTAGTGGATGGTGTTTGGCTCGATGATGAATAGTGTGTGTTTGATGGGCCGATTAGGCGAAGTTGTATGGTTGTGATGGGAGTAGATGTGGGCGCTGAGGTTGCCAGGTTGAGGAGTGTAGAGAGTAGAATGAAAGACTTCATATTGGTATATTTCGAACAAAAAAATGTTAGGATATTGTACCCTGCTTATTGAAGTACGTTGATGATTTTAGAAGATTGGTACTGAGATTGGGTTGCAGTCAATCTCGCAGTTCGCATATTCATATATGTGCGTTTGCATTTCCACGCCGCATAGTAAGAAAAATGGACTGAATCGTGGCACAGCAAATCAAGCGGCTGGTTATAAAATTCGAAACATCCACGCCACAATTGTACAGTTGGCCAGTGTTGTCGCTATTTGTTAGTTGACCAAAGAAGAATCTCATTGGCTGAGTGGGCTGTAGCCGCTGAAGCGACTTCGCCGCATGTACAGTTCACAAGCATAGCAAACGGGAAGTTATATTTGGAAGGGATGCGAAGGGCTGGCGCTGGAGTCTGCCTTGGGACTGAAAGAAGACGAGATTGCGAGTCAGGTTCTGTCATGATGGTGAAAGACAGGTGTCGCGTGCCAGTCAAGCAGTGCCAGCCATAGTCAGGCCATGTGTATCGTGATGCAACGGCGAAGCGGGCCGTGGGACGTTGTTTGATGAGGCTCTAGCGCCATTTCCGCGCCATGTCCCAAACATGACGCTCTTGTGCAAAACAGCACCACCACCATGATGGTGCGATTGACGCCGCTGCGCCTGTTGTGCGCTGCGCTGGTCATGTGTGTCGTCTTCTTTACCTCCTTCATCCCTTCTCTCTTTCGGCGACAACGAGGCTATGACATCCTCCCCGACCGGCCCCCTCCATCTCGTCCGGGGCCTGCGCCGACTGTACGGTTCGGCGAAGAGTGCTCTCCATTCACCGCCGGCGTCATGAATGACGTGACGGTTGTGCTCAAGATGGGCGCCGGCGAGGCGACTACCAAGCTGCCTTTGTATCTCAACCGCCTGGGTCGCTGCAAGCTGGACCTGCTCATCTTCTCCGACCGCAAGGACAGCTACAATGGCTTCGATATACACGACGCCCTCGCCCACTTACGTCCCGAGTACAAGTTCAACAACCCTGATTTCGACATCTACGATCAGATACAGAAAGGCAACATCACTGAGGAGAAAACGGCTGAGGGCTGGCGGTTGGACAAGTACAAGTTCCTGCCTATGATGGAGTGGACATCCTACATGCGCCCAGAGTCGCAATGGTTCGTCTTCGTCGAGCTGGATACCTATGTCAATTACGACAACTTGTATCGCTTCTTGGCCAACTTCAACCCCAAGACAGCTTACTACTTTGGCTCTCCGGTATGGCCAAAGAAGAAGACTGTCTACGCACATGGTGGTAGTGGCTTTGTCATCTCGCGTGCGGCACTGGAAAAGATCATGGCTCTGGGAAGGATGTTTGGTGAAAACAAGCACTTCCCAGGCACGCACTTCTTTGGCCAAGACATCAAGAAGCAGTGTTGTGGCGACGAGGTGCTGGCCCAGGTGCTTAAGAAAAGTGGTGTCTCACTCCGCGGCTACTCGCCCATGTTCAACGGCGAAAACCCCACCACGCTACGCTTCGACAAGGAGCAGTGGTGCGAAGCCATCATTACAATGCACCACCTTCAAGATGACGACTTTACCCAACTCATGCAATGGGAAGCAACACGAACGCATCCCGAACGACCCTTGACCTTCGAGGAACTATATACATTGATTGAACCTCAGCTGCAGGAAAAGGCTGAGGATTGGGCAAATATGGCAGATCGCGTCCTATACAAGAAAGGCAGCGGCCCTGCCAAATCTTTCGAAAAATGTCACAAGGCATGCCAAAAAGATAGCGACTGCCTCCAATTCGAACACTCTGGCACCGAATGCCGACTCGGCCACTCCATTCGCCTAGGCCACTCGCAGCCCCCAGAGGGCGAACACAAATGGACATCAGGCTGGATGAAGAGCCGGATAGACGCTTTCATTCAAGCAGAGTCGCCGTGCCAGGGCGCACGCTTCGTTCATTCGAATCCTTGATTTACCTCCCTTCTTTCGAGAGCACGTCACAGGATTGACACACGATACCTTTTTGTACGATTTATGGCATTGTACGGCGTTTGCGATACCCTTGAGAGCGCTTTCCCCTTTCGGTTGGAGCAGAGCGTTGCGTATGTTTGGGAAAGGTGGGGTTGGAGCGTTATTATTCTTATCCTTCTTGGTTTGGCGTTGGGAATGGTTGGATTCACGGAGGTACATGAGTGTGTTCTACTTTGGGTTTTGGTTCTAGTCACGGCAACAATGAATGTTTTGGAATGTTGGTATTTTTTTTTTTTTTTGATCTGGGGTGAATGGGGGTATTGGTCCAGCTGTAAATACTTGCAGCGATGTGGAAGATGAAATATGTGGTTGGGATGCATTTATCAGATAGCTTCGATATAATGTAATGCACAGACCGTTTAATCATGTTTACTGTCCTGTAGCCCTGTGAATATGGTGATTCGTTATCGTAGTTTCGTCCTCAAGCCGATGCATCCGTACCCTGACATTGATAGTGTTATCTGATAGTAGAAATTGTGAACGAGTAACTTACATTAGTAGAGATGGAAGCAAGATAATCTCATGTAAATATATTTGACAGCTGCTCATATGCATACATTTAGGGCCGCTCAGCCTGAATCACTTTCAGAGCCCACACCCAGATTTTCTTTACGGCTGTTATATTCAAGCTACGTTGAAAAGCATGATAAATCAATCTATGGATCATACTCGAAAATGTATACTCATCCATAGATACTTCTTAGATATCAGACGCACTGAACTTAAGGTTCGCTCGGTGGCGTACAGCACCACAATTGAATATTCAGTGTTGGTTTTAGACGCTATCATCTCTCACTGAGTCTATAATTTAAGGATTAAACAATAGATTCTTCTTATTGACATCATGGAGTAAACACTCTAGGTAATGGTGAAATTGGGGTTCGAAGATCTGGCCGATAAATCAGCAATGGTGTGCAATTTCAAGCCTCTCAGCGGAGTTCCTTTTCGATAAAAATTAGCACGGCTTTCCTTTGAAGATCCTGAGAAATATGGCAGATCTATGGATCATGACAGGTTTAGCAGTAATCTTAGATGCTGTACTCCGCACGAAGAATGGTAAAACCTAATTAATTTCTTTTTTTCAAGCCACAAACCAAATTATCGTAGTAAGAGTGAATGAATGACTGGAGATGAGTATTGACACAAATCACTTGTGTCGCTTCGCTCAGAGTAGTCCCTCAGTACGTATCAATTTTCGGAAAAAGATATCCATCAGGCAAAAAGGCAAGAGGCAGCCTTTAGAAGGCTGAAAAAAGCATTGTGCACGGCAGTAGTGCTTACAGCACAAGACGAATCAGCACCTGACACGCTGGCGGTGGATGCAAGCCTCTTTGGCATCGCCTAATGCTCTAGTAGAATTATAAGGAGCTCAATATCAGTCTGATAGTCTACATCCTCACATACTTTAGTCACTTCTGACTCTTCTATCTGCATTGAATTATTTTCTTGCTACGGGTCATCACTGTATACCTGCTAAAATATCGAAATGAAGTACGCTATTGGCTCCCTGATTGCTATAGTCTCTATTGCCTCTGCTCAGCTTAGTAGTGTGCCTCAGTGCGCTGTATATTCATCTATCACCCTACTCTTATAGTCCCACACACTAATTTCGCTAAGTTACAATGCTTCGTTTCTGTTCTACCTGGCGCCGGCTGTTCCGGCGCTTTGGAGTTCGAATGCTATTGCCAGAATGCTGGTTTAATCGCATCTGTTACCCCTTGTATCTCGAATTCCTGCCTGGAACAGTCCGACCAGCTCGAAGCCATCCAGGCTATACGCACCATCTGCAGAAACATCGGCGTTCCTCTCACGTAAATACTCCCGGTGTTCCTTCAGTTAGCAGCGCGAGCCCCACAGCTCCTCTCGTCTTTTACCAAGTAGGGATTTATTATCAGCCAATGCCAGTTTATTATTCTAGACTCACTAGGCCTCGCAGGGTAAGGTGTCTAGAGGAAGTAAGGACAACGGCTAGGACTATTTTTGTGCCAATGAAGTAGGCAAGATAGTACATCAAGTATTACATAGTACGAATGAGATTTCAATAATGACTTTCAAACTATTCGAAATAGGCAAACCTCCGAGCCTGGTCTTGTAAAGTAGAGGCCCAACGTCAGTGGTAGCTATGTTTAGGAATAATTGATCAGGCTTATGCTTACCTGGGGTCGAAGTAGAAGAAAGGATCGAAAGGTAATGGCCAGGATTAATAGGTGATCAGTTAGTAGGCAAGATATAAGGTACTCGATCTGCGTGTGTCACAGCAGCAACGGGTAGCTCTGAAGTTGCCAAATCGACGAATAGGGAAGCGCGATGGCCTATAAAAGCCGTTGCCGCCACTACCAGATATATTTTGTCACGATGGGTTCATTCGATCGCTATTTGGCATGCTGAATAAAGTGCACCGCCTCAGTTCAGGTGGCAAAATGCTAGCCCTTTGACTACCCGCCCATCCGCTGTTTTGCGATCGTGGAAAGAGCTATAGTTTCACAGACAGGAACATCGCACTACGTCCACCACAGCTCCTACAAAGATCCAATATCTTTTTTTTTTTTCGAGTATACAGTCTTTCACATAGTTTTAAGCAATCTCAATGCGATGTTCTCCAAAGTTCAGGCACACAATGTTTAGTGTGAAGGAACACCGTCTTTGTTCGCGAATCAGCCTCGAAAGCTTAATGAACAATGAAAGGACTCTCGTGGTGAAAGGGATGAAGCCATAAATTGCCTTCAGCTTCTCTCTCGGAACAGCCAAATCAATATTACGCGCAGTACCCAACAGTGAGAGGAGCACTTCAAACACCGAACCTTGAATTTTTAATTGCCAAAATGTCTTCAACCACTTCATCGAAAGCATCATCAAAGTCCGACTTCATGTACGTCCGCAACAAGCGCACAGGTGCAACGGAAATTCGTCGAGCAGGCGAGTTTTCGAAGGTCTGTACAGCCACGCCTTCATCTAGATCCCTCCACCTACATTACACAACCAAGTCGAAGACGGATGTATGCCGCTGCAATAATGCAAGCCGCCATGCAAAGCCTACCCCTGTTGTAGCCGACTCGAACTCAAAGTATCTTGTCGCAGGCCTAACGCGATATCTCGACATGAACAATGCCGATGAATGCTCCGTACGTGACTACAATGACTTTACGAAGCATGTCAAAGAATCATACGCACTTGACGCAGTCTACCTCGACGACTTCCACTATGCGACTAGGCAAAAGGATGTAGTATGCCGCTGCACCAAACCCAACAATCATGGCAATGGACCGGTGCGCAACCCTGAAATCGTGGCTCGATGTGCAGAGTTCTTTGGCAAGAATAAAGACAAGGCAACTTGTACCAAGGCAAACTGGCGTGCTCCTGACTGTGAGTCGAGCTCAAATGGTTCCTGTTCTCCACCACCTGAAGAAGAATACTGACTATCTCGGGCAGTAATGCCACAAAAGTCCGATACGAAGCCTGTTTGTAGCGGACCGGGTGCTAGGCCGGATATCCCTGAGAAGGTATGGGATAATGCTCGTCCTTCTTTATTTGCTGGGCAGCATGGGATACAGACTGTCTCCAGTACCCCTTTGGGCACAGTACCTTCCCTTCACATTAAAGAGAACCCGATCAAGTGTGATGTTCGTGGTTCAAAACCTGAATCGCTGAAGCTTCCTCGTCGAGTCACCGTTGAAACCTGCTGGTCGGGTGTTCAGCGAGCCGCGGGTGCGGATGCGCTTGAAGTGTCTCCTGAAACCAAGGAAATTCCTGAGGTACCTCACTGCGATCTAACACCTCTTGGATCGCCATTGAATAGTGCCAATCATGGCAGTCGAGTAGGTATGTTTGAAATCTAATTCATATTCCCAAATTCAGTAATAAACAAATGAGATACTAACTGATTACAGATTCACTACACGCTCAGGAGCTTCCCGCTGGACAGGCGCCAGCTGAGCTCGACGTACCGCCACCACAATATCATGCTGATACGTTGCGTGAACTAGAAGGCGATGATATGCATCTCCCCTCTGAATTACCTAGTGAGTTTGTTTCAACACCATTAAAAGAACGGGATTCGAACTCAAACTTACCATCAGCAAAGCCTTTCATGCGAATGTCTTCTCGATTCGAAAAGACTAGCAGTACTCATCTGCTGCCTGATCAAGAGGAGTTCTTCTTACGTCATGTGACTCACTTGTCGGAATCAGACCTGTCAATGGCGGGCGACTGCTCTCTTTGCAATCAAGCCAATGAAGATAAGGAAAATCTTATTATCAAAGTTACCAAATGTCGTCACTGCCTGCATGAGCAATGCCTAATAGCTAACTTCCGCCTCCACGACTCATCCATCGGAACATGTCCAATGTGCAACATCGTACTTTGCGAGCGTAATCTAGCAGATCGCATTGACACCGATCGCACCGCCATCTTCGGTTCGCAATCTACATCTCTACGTAGCGAGGTTCGAATTGACTTCTTACATCGAGGTCAGACCGCGCGTTTACTTTCCGAGGAGGAACTCGCTGCTGGCCAACTACGCCTTCTGAAAGACTACATCGACATGCACGCCGAAGACGTAGTGCGGCAATATGAACTCGACCAAAAAGAGCCAAATTGGTACAATAGCGTTGTTTCCCCCGTAGTTCAGCTGTTCAAAGGTTGGACCTTACTTTTACAACAAAGCCGATATTTTTCTGATCAAGCTGCGTTTTTGAAACTCGTTGCTTGGGCGGAATTGGTGCGTTTAGTCAATGTTACGCGATTTGCTGGACGGGGAGTTGAAGGCCAGGAGATGCCCTTCTGTTCTATTGATGGTCTTCACGATAAGTTTGCGCTAGCTTTGGAGCGGTATGAAGTTGAGAAGAAGGCTTGGAAGACGAATCATCGAGGCGTGCTTGATTGCGAGAAAGTAGTGAAGGATGTTTGTGGTCTTGCGGTATTGGCTCAAGATGCTAAAGGTAAGTTTGTTGCCCCTTGAATATGGAATGATTTACACTTGGTCTTAACCGGAAGATAGATAACGTCTATCCTTTCGTCGTAGCACACCCTCCGACATAAACCACTTTCGTGATTTTGCCAGAAGTAACTTACAGAGTGATGAATTTCCCAAAAAATCATAGGTAGAATAATTTTCTCTTGCTCTTTCTTTACCCCTACGCGAGTCTACCACGAAATTAGTGCCGTGTTGCTAGTGCTATCTGTGTTTCTATTGGTGCCGTCGATTCCGTTTCTAGATATCGACCCCTCCTACATTACCACGACATGATTGTAATAGAGTTTCAAGCTGTTCACAGGAAGCGTATGTTATTTAAATATAGCACTGTATTTGGACTCAAGATTTTCTAATGATTACGTCGTTTGCGGGCCTGTCCGAGTAGACACCGAGCCTCTACCAAAATCTCAGTAAAACAAGGATACTTCAGCGAGCCTACGTGTGTTTAGATGACCGTAATCTACGCTGACTCATTTAGAGGCTAATTGTGGCGACTGTATTTCAGCGCGCCGAATGGATCAGGGGCCCTCAACCTACAATCCGCCGTGTGAAGAGCTCGATGTATAAGTCCCACTCGCCCCAGAATATTGTAAGTCTGCTGCTTGCGTGGGTAGAGCCTTCCTATCAGAGTATGTCCTGTAAAAGCATGTATTAGTGAAGACTTGCGTCCAGGAGATTATCACTGACCGGAAGCTGCAATTTTGTCTTCCGCAGAAGGAGCCGTTTAGAGTAAATGGTAGACTTTCCAGAATTAGAGGACCTAGAGACGTGCCCATCTTCGAATTCCTTCTCAATGTCTCCAAAATGCGACAGCCCGCGACCGCAGTCACTCAGAGTCTCCACTTCTATAGAGGCAGTAATCCGAATTGCTTTGATATACTGCTCCTCTCGGATCCAGGTAGCGAGCGCCTCGACTTGGAAATATTCGGCCTCACGCAGCAAGCTCGCGTACAAAGAAAGATCAAAGCCATTCGTACGAGTCCAGAAAATAGGCGGCGCGGAGCTTCGTAGGAAGTCTAGAATATGTTCGAAGAGAAGAGCACTTCGGTCGACGAAGAGTACACCATTAACGCGACAAATATTTTCAGCCCAGGTTTTGGAGAGCATTGCGGCCAAGGTGGGTGATTGTTCAAGTGTAGATTGAAGTGTAGTGAATACGCGACCACCTACGTTTATCATGAATGCATCGATCATTGTTGTGACCGTACTTAGGTAGATGCAAAGGATTGTGGAGTAAATCATGGGACTGGACGACCTGTGCCAGGCGCGTATGCTGATGTGACACGTGCCAGTCTTTTCGCTGGCCGTCAAGCGCCTTTAGTGGCTGGTCGCTCTCAGTAACAACAGGACTGTCGCAGTCATGTAATGTTTGGCTCCACCCTGACCAGGTAGGAAGTTTTGACAATTTGTACATTCGAAACACAAGTTGACCGTAAGGCAGCACGGTGGCTATAGAAATGCGGGCAGATCATAAGCTGCCACGTTGTCTCTCCACGATCTCCCGTTCTGCGACGACGCTTTCCAAGACGATTCTCTCCGCGCCGACCCTCCACACCGATGTTCCACGACGTCGCTGCAAACCCAATTTCCCACATTGCGATAATACGCGCTATAACTGGCTGATCTTGGGCAACCTCTTCGAGTAAAACATATACGTTACTTAGTATTTAGAGCTACCTGTTATTGGCCCCTAGAAAGTAGACCTTCTAAGCCCCTGGGTAAGAACTGGCTGAAAGCATTTAAGTAGCGCTATCTAAATTTGAAAGTGAGGAGAGAGAACGGTCTAGACTGGAATCGTTATAGTAGTAATACTTATGGGAAGGTAATACACTGGTTTGAAGTGATAGGTAAGCGTGGTAAGGTACTAAAGGATCTGAGAATTGACTCGTGGAATGTACATAATATGGATGAGACTAGGGTTATGCTGTCCTAGCCTAATTCCGTTAAAGTTCTTGTAGGTAAGAATGACCTGCGAGGTTGTAGAGGCGCTCGTGTAAAGCGAACTACTATTACCGCTATAGAATGTATTAGCGGAGACGGTAGGTATCTTATACCTATAACTATATGGCCTGCTACTACCTATCGAAGCAATTGGACTATATTTGAGACTCCTAGGTGGCAATATGCGTGTACTAAATCTAGGTATACTAATTCTAAGATTAGCTTGGAATGGCTGAAGCGGATTTACGACCCCTAAACTAAGGATCGAGCAAACGGTAAGCTAAGAGTCCTGATCTACGACGGATTTAGAAGTCATATGAGCCTGGGTGTTCTGGAGTGCTGCTTCGAGAATAACATTATACTCTGTCGTCTCCCCTCTTATACATCACATAAAACACAGCCCTGTGACAGTGCAGTGTTTGGCCCGTTGAAAACAGCCTATTAATCTTGCGAAGCTGATGCGGAAATGCGTCGAGTTATTTTGGATATCAAATTCTGGTCATTTTGCGCATGCTTTTGGAATTATCGCTGCTGATGTTCGAAGTACCTCTCGCTTGTCCCATTTTGGTGGGTGTCCCATGACGAAGGGATAGATGTTAATAGATTGATAGATTGGACTAAAGGAGCAATTAAGCATCTTGTCCTGAAAACAAGTAGAATATATTGGATTCTATAGAATTTCAGCTAAGTATGTACGAAAGTGATTTGCTCCATGACTTTGTGTGTTGTTGTTCAACGTAATGACGAGTGAAAGACTAGCACATGTGACATGGTTGTTACGCACAGGCCATGGCGTCATCATTCCATCGCATTACCCATCTGGCCTTCTCGCAGACCATCCGAGTTACAACATCCAATGCTTTTACGATAGTCGCATTGAGCTCCTTTGAGCTCGTCGCCAATATGTTCGGACTTCAATTCACTGCCACGCGCGTCCAGATCGCGTCTTACCTGTTTGGTGTCGCGCTATTTAGCATCTCGTTTCTCGTCTTCCTGAACAGCTCTATATCGTTCGTGATCACACAGCGCATAGGTCGATCGCATAATGTCGGCGATGCGGTCGGTACACTGGGATTCGTGGATGAGCTTGTCGCGTTGGTGGCGTGCCCAATGTGGGGTTTGCTGAGCGATCGCGTGGGTGTAAGAAGCGTTGCGGTTGTGGGATATTCGATTGTTGGAGTTTCGTTATGGATCTTCGTTCAGGCAAAGAATGTTTATCCGGAGCTACTGCTTGCGCGAGTGCTCTTCAGCTTGGGTGGTAGTGCTACGTGAGTACCTTGTTTGCTCATGGTAAACATGTGTGTTGACAAACATAGCGCGACCATGGTCACTGCTGTCCTTCCAGCTATGACTTTTGTAAAAGTTGTGCCCGATCCTCGCTCCCCGACGACACGCGCAAATGGCGGAAGATGTCATGCATTGGTACCGTCTATATCGTCTGAAATCACGATTACACCCGCGCGCTTCCGATCAAGTTCGAGGGAGCCTACATTTGGCGCGACGAACAAGAAGAATATGAGCGCTTCAACTTCGCAGCTAGCAGGTCTAGTAGGAATGTTCACTGGCTGTGGTGCTTTGGTCGCGCTCTTAGTCTTTCTGCCACTGCCAACACGCTTCCAGAAAGTTGGTGAAACTCCAGCACAAGCGGTTGCGAATGCCTTTTATATCGTGGGACTGATTGCTCTACTGGTGGCACTGGCATGTTTCTTCGGGCTGCGAAATTTACCAGGAGAAGAAGCCAAAGGCTGGAAACGCCTGACTACAAAGGAAGATACTAAAACAGGAGAAACACAGCCCACTCGCGATCTCGTCTTGGTCTATCCTCGATTGTTCTGGAAGAGTGTTCTCTTAGGATTCGAGTCATCTAATATAGGACTAGGCTATGTGGGTGGTTTTGTTGCCCGTGCCTCATCCGTGGCTATATCTTTGTTCATTCCGCTATTTACCAACCATTACTTCCTCCAGACAGGCCAATGCAAGGTCAATCCATCGGATCCTTCAGATATCAAGAGCGCATGTCCGCAAGCATACAAGCTTGCCGCCATGTTGACTGGTATCAGCCAGCTGATTGCGCTCATATGTGCACCGTTCTTTGGCTACTTATCTGGAAAATATCCCAAGTATAATATTCCATTGCTGGTTTCAGCTGCTACAGGCATTGCTGGTTACTCAGCATTTGGGTCTCTGAAGAGTCCAGACTATCACAGCGACGAAGGAACTGGTGCGGTTTTCTTCATTGTAGCTTTATTGGGAATCAGTCAGATTGGAGCTATCGTGTGCTCTCTCGCCCTCCTTGGCCGTGGAATCAACAACGATGAACATGGGTCCTTGGATGCAGCAGACTCGACGAATGGCACTGCACACCCTTCAGCCGGCGCGACACCACCATCCAGTGAACCTATCACACCACTAAACGAGGATGAGCCATTGCTGCCGCAAAGACGACATGCACAAAGGGCAAGCTCTCCAGCCCAAGTGCAATCTCACAACCATATGAAGGGTTCCATAGCGGGAACATATAGCCTTCTAGGTGGGTTTGGTATCCTGCTGTTAACCAAAGCAGGAGGTGCATTGTTTGACAGTAGCGGACCTGGAGCACCCTTCTATATGATGGCCCTCTTCAACGGTGTTCTTCTCATAGTAGCTGTAGGAGTTAGCGGTTGGCAAATGTCCAGACGGTGGATAAGACAGTAAATATCAAGAGCCACGCGAACTAGAAGATACATGATAGATAGCAATACAGTGAATAACCCCCAAATATGAACTCCAACACCCGCATCCTCAAGCAGCCTACTGAAAGCGTCTCGCACTCCAACATCGTGACATGAACAATTTTGGTTGACATTTCACTACGAGCGCCACTCCAACTCGGCATGCCCCATTCGGCACATCTCCGCCTCGCAACGACCCAAATACACGCGTGTGCGAGCGGTGTGGGGAACCCCATGGAGAGTCTTGTAGCCCCGAATGCCGCTGATTGGCTCTCGCTACACTTGCCTCTGGACGGACTCGGCAAACCTGCCGCATGGGGCCAGGGACTAACGCTCCCATTCCACAGAAGCTGAGATCTGGATTCGAGAACAAGCACCGTTCACTTGCAAAAGTGCACAAAAATGGTTCGTCGGATGGTCTTTCGGCGGGTGGGTGACCCACTCCGAGGAATTGTGCTGCGGAGATGGGGTAGAAGCAGCGCGGTGCGGTGGGACAGTGCTGTAAGGGCGGGAGTTATAAGTAGGCCTTTGAGGGCTGTTTGGATAGTTGTGATCTTTTGCGTGACGAATTGTCTTTCTGTTTATTCATTGGTGATTTTTGAGAAGCTTGTTTTTTATATTGGCCTGGTAATTGAAATCATTAAGCGTCAATATGTCGTTCGATACTGAAGTCCTCATCATCGGGGCTGGCATGAGCGGTCTCGGACTCGCCGTGCAAATTATTCGAAACTTTGGGATCCGAAATTTCGAGCTGGTGGAGAAGAGTGAGGATGTGGGTGGAACGTGGTTGGCAAACACATATCCTGGCTGTGGTTGTGATGTAGGTTCACTTCTCTTGTACATTTTTTCTGTGTATAACCTGCGGACTTGAATCCGGACGTACACTAATTGAAGTGTTAGGTTGCGTCGCATTTCTACTCGTATAGTTTTGCGCTGAATCCAGATTGGAGCAGGAAATACTCCATGCGACCTGAGATTCAAAAGTACTTTCGATCTGTTGCGGAACAGTATAAGGTTGTAGAGCATATTCGATTCCATTCGATTGTAGAGAAGGCGGCGTGGGACGATGTTGCTAAAGTATGGAAAGTCTCAGTATTGAATTTGAAGACGAAGCAGAGGACACTCAGGAGAGCCAAGGTTCTTATCTCTGGTGTAGGGTCGTTGTCTGTTCCCAAGACTTGCGATTTACCTGGCGTCGAGACATTCAAGGGCAAAATGTTCCACTCCGCAACATGGGACCACAGTTTTGACTGGAAGAACAAAGATGTAGTCGTGCTTGGTAAGTTCGATTTCCCCCTTTAGAACCAATTCGACTGACTCTGTTAGGAAATGGCTGCTCAGCAACACAATTCCTTCCCATCATGGCCAATGAACCTAACCCAGTGCGCACAATCACACAATTCGCCCGACAGGCCCAGTATCTTTCCGAGCGCGAGAACCCTGAGTATAGCTCTGCTTTTAAAGCTACCATGCGCTATGTTCCTCTCGCCATGCGCCTCTATCGTTTCAAAGTGTACTTCGACATGGAGCGCGATTATGCAGGATTTGACATCGAGTCTGGAAGACCGATTCGAGAGTCACTTGCTCTGGAAAATGAAGCCTATGTCAAGAAAATGGCGCCAGAGAAATACTGGAACGCACTGATTCCTAAGATCGAGATTGGATGCAAGAGGAAGGTTCTTGACACCGAGTACCTGAAGAGTTTGTGGAAAGAGAATGTCGAGCTGGTCACCGATGACCCTGTACAGAAGATCACAGAGGGCGGTGTCGTTACGAAGAGTGGGCGTGAAGTCAAGGCCGACGCGATCGTTTTGGCGATTGGATTCGCGACACAGCAAATGCTCTGCCCCATGGAGATTATTGGAAAAGGCGGATTGTCTTTGAACAAATACGTAAGCCTTTACTTTCCATGTAGATGTACGAGTTTGAGTGGAACTGACAGAATTACAGTGGGACTCAACAACACAAGGTGTAGCACAAGCCTATTTCGGCACAGTGATCCCGCACTTCCCAAATTGTACGTTGCTCGATGGCCAGCATATCCCTTTACCAAGATACCCCTTACTAACAAAAGCAATAGTCTTTGTACTCATGGGTCCTAATACTGTCACTGGTCATCTCAGTGTCATCTACACCGTCGAATGCCAAATAAACTTCACTCTCCGCCTTCTCGCCCCCATCCTGGAATCTCTCCCCTCCTATCGCTCACAGTCTTTCATCCCACGAATTCTCGCACCCGCGCCGGCTACAGTCGAGGTTAAGCCTGAAGCTGCGCTCGCCGACTCGCAGTGGACGCAAGATGGCTGCAAGAAGCTTGTATGGGCGAGCGGCTGTACGAACTGGGCCGTCGACACGAAGACGGGGATGAACAACATGATGTATCCGGACTGGCAGTTCCTCTACTGGCTGCGAAGTATCTTTGTAAAGAAGGCGGACTTCGTGTATCGAGATGAGAAGACTGGCAAAGAAGTCAAGCCAGGGTCCGGGCGGAGGACTCTGGTCACGTTGCTTGTCGCGGGAGCAGTGGCGGGCGCAGTATTGAAGAGGGACTGGGTGAGGGAGGAGCTGCCTAGGCGGTTGAGGGAGATAGACGCAAGGGCCTTTGTCAAGACTTTGACTACTGGTAGAGTGTGAGTAGGCGGTAGCCTCTCAGTGAGGGGCAGTATGGTCATAGTAATTCAAGCGTACGTTTCTACCACTTGTCCTTCCTCCTCACTGACCATGTGATCTCGGTACAAGACGCTGATACGCTTTCAGCTTAACACGAAGCCTAGGACCTTGTTGGAGGCTCCCAGTCTTGTGTTGTCACTCTATACACTAAACAACAGCTTCAAACGGGCATGGTCAATCACCATGACGACCACAATAAGACGGCAGGAGCGCGAGGACCCTGAAAGCCCCGGCATATAAATACTCTCAAAGCCCCTCTGTGTTTTTTTCTCCGCCACCCTTTACCTCTACTCTCTCACTGTCCACTGTCCACGAAAACTCTACACAACGGGATACCCACCACGGGTATCCCACTGATTACAGCTTTGAGGAGCGGCATACACTGCTCACTTCTCTTTCGTGATCGCAATTGTAAGGCTCACTTCCAAGCGCGTGGTTTTCGAACGAGATCTAATTGTTTATAAACAGATCTAACAAATACTGTCCTCTGGACAAACCACCCATCTCGCCCAAAGCAGTACACACGCCCGCCCCAACGCAACGCTCAAGCTCACCCTCAAGCAGCAACAGAGCTTTACAATCATGCCTACAATCCCCACCCCGCAGGTTCTGCGCTTCCCTCCAGCGGTAACCGAAGATGCTGTCGAGGCTATCACTGCTACCTTGCCACACAACTACATCATTGCGCAGCTCCTTCAGCTCAGCAGCTATTTGATCGGTATCGCAGAGAACACCAACTTCTTCGGCCCCGTTGGCCACGAGCCCTACAGCCCTACTTTGCGTACGCTGCACGATCGTCTGGCCCTTGGCTGCATCAATCCTAGCATCCTCGAATGCGTCGCTAATGACTCGGAGCGCAATAGTGAGATCCTCGGCCAGCGCCTACACGTCGACATCGCAGACCGCCCGCTCGAGGACTTTGAAGACATCTACTATGCCGCCCTAGCTCGCATGCGCTCTATGCTCCAGACCCTCAACGAGCGTCTGCATAGCGGCTTCAGCACCGTTGAGGACTTGCTCTTCTACGGTGGCCCATCCATTGAGGTCTTCTCGAACGGCTTGTCGGCGTTCTGGGTTGTCTTGAACGAGCCTGAGTTTGCGGGTACTTTGGACGCAGCAGTTCGCTTGTCGCGTGTCACGGCTACGTACCATGAGATCAATCGTATGGTCGAGATGAATCGAATCACTGTTGCCGACGCGGTTCCCTTCCTGGATGAATTGTATGAGGCCAAGCATGAGGCTTTTGGGCTTAGGTATGAGCTGCTTGAGCATAGTCCTGCTGTCACCGGCGTCTATCTTCTGGGTCGGTATGGCGTGCTGCTTGATCTCGAGGCCAAGGAGTACGGCCGCAAGCTTCGCGAAGCCGGCCAGCTGTTCTCTCCGTATGCCGGCCGTCGCAAGAAGAAGGCGAAGCGTTCCAACACCAGAGTCATGCTCGCGGGAATGCAGAAGGGCCTTAAGAAGCTTCGTGACGAGGATGGCGCTTCGTCTTCGTCCGCAGTCTTGCGTCCTGGTCCTGCCAACCAAGTTCGTGTCGTCGAAGCAAAGGCGCGTGTTGTTTCTCAAGAGGTAAGCCACCACGATGGCGCGACGCTTGAGCAACCCGAGCAGGTTGTCGACGAGGGTGCGTCTCCGCTGAACACTGTATCACAGAACCTCCGTCACTTCGGCAGCGATGATTCGCTCAGCTTCCGCCTCAAGAAGCTTCGCGTCTCCGAACATTGGAAGGATCTGCGCGACAGTATTGGCGATGGTTACGGTGCTGATACCATGGAGTTGTAAGGGTGAGTTGCCATGATACCTAGTCTTGGAACGTACACTTCCGCCTTGTCGGTATGTGTTTGAATGTCGCCCTTGGCTTACGGTTCGAATTGGCGTTTGGTGATGATGGATAGGTAGAAAGCTGACAGGTAGCTAGTTGAGGCCCCGAAGATCTTCATACGGTGATCTCGAGAAGGCCTCCAGGCAAGCCGCGGATGATAAGCAAATAAGCAAATATACAAAGAACTTTCTTCAACCCTCGTTTTCCATGACATATGCAGGATCGACTTCAATGATTTCATCGCCCGTGACACTGCGATCCTTGGGTGGAATAACGTGAGGAATATGCCAAACCTCTTCATTCCAACGTTGCACAATCTTCCCATCGATTCCAAAACACCCATACAGATCAAGATACTAACTTCCCGTAAGCCGCCCATCTTCACCAAACCAGAACAAAAGGGTGAAAAAAAGTAAAAACATACCTTCAACCCCCCCAACCCCCCAACAACCTCCATCACCCCCTCATCCAGCAACCCCCCACACTCACTCACACACAACCTCTCCAACCCCCCCTTCCCCTCCCACCCGTCCAGAAAACCCCATAACCCCCTCCCCATCTTCCCACACCTCACCAACCCCACCTCCCCACAACCCCCCTCAACCATCCCCCCAAACTGCCCAACACTCACCCCTCCCCCCTCGATCTTCACTCTCTTCAACCTCAACCCCCCCTTCCTCCCTTCCTCAGCAAGAACATCCCACGCCCTCTCCTCCTCAGCTGGCTCTGCAGTAAAACGCCCCCGTTCGCCCCACGCCCGATACGGACACGCGGCGAGCACGAGGTCGAGATGGCGGAGCGCAGGGAGTGCGGTGATGGCTTTTGCGATGGGAGGGGTGAGGGTCCAGAGGGTTAGGGAGAGGGTTTGCAGCAGGGTGGCGTGGCGGGTTAGGATGGAGGCTGTGAGGAGGGATTGCAGGTTGGTGAGGGTTTGGTGGGTGTGGAGGTGGGGGGAGGGGAAGGAGATTGTTGCTGTGTTGGAGTTTGCGTGGGATTTGGTTGGATGGAAATGGGGGTGGGCTCTTGGGTAGATTGGTAGAGGGGGTTTAGGGGAGCGGCGAGATGCTCGTGAGTATGTGAGGGAGGTTGATTTGGTGTGAGGGTGGTGGTTTGAACTGGGTTGGGAGCAGTAGTTTAAAGAGAGGGATTGTAGGTTTGCGGTTGCGAGGAGGTGGGTTGAATGGGAGACTTGAGAGAAAGTGAGGAGGGAGCGTAACGGAAGGAAAGAGGTTATTTGGGCGAGGAGTTCGGGGGGAAGGTCGAGAAGTGAAGGAGACATTTTGGGTGTGGAGATGGAGAGGAAGTAGTGAGGAGTAATTTATTGGTAGTGATATTCTATGCTTTTGTATGGGATTACCGCTGTACTGTCAACATGTGAAGTGCGTCTGACTTGAATTATGCATTGCAACTAGCCATCCACATGTCTCCACGATGCTTGCCCGGAGCTAGGCGGGTGCAGCTTAGCGGCGTAGACCATGTTGGCTGTGCTAGTGGAGGCCTGATTGTCAAAGGCGCAGGATGATGGTTGAAGCGAGCATCTGCGATAAAAGACGTGTCTTGGGAGCACATTTTACTAGAAGGTGGTGCTGTTTATAGGGCTCGTGGTGAGGTCAGAAGTTGCCCTGCATGATTACGATGATGCCGTGTCTGCGATGCACGACGCCCCACCTCGTGACTATGTCATTCACGCTCGACCTAGAAAGGATATGTACAAAAAGCAAAATGTAATCACCGAGATGTTCCGTGAGAATGCCCCTGCATGAAGTTCCATCCAAGGAATCGAGGTGCTGATCGTTCGGGTAATATCCATTGACTCGGGTCTTTTAAAAAAAGGATACATCAGGCAGCCACTTTCTACTTAATCACTCAGCCTTATGTTTTTAGAGGAGTTAAGGAAAATAAATGGAAAGGCTGTTGGAGGGGATGTATGCTGGAACTGGAGTAGACTCTAGCTTTCTTCACAGTTTTTCATCAGAGATACTGACCAAAGGAAGAGAGCTTCAGGTTGGTAACACAACGACGTTGGTTCGCGATGGTGCAACGTTTATCTCTTCGATTCAACTACATTCCTTTTTGTCATGGTCATGTCGCATTTCTCTTGCGCTCATGCTTTATATATACATTTATGAAGTCGTAAACGTCCTCATGTTGTTGTACAATCCTGTCACCTAATGGTGTCGTGCCTTCCCAAGTATGTGTATCTGTCTAGTTCTTGTCGTCGCGGGGGAAGCGCATGTTCTGGTACTGGCGAGATAGTATTATGGGCTGGCGGTTGATTCGTCTGAAAGCCTCGGTTGCGATGGGAGAGCTGTCTGTGCGGATTGTGGTACCAATGGCCATGAAGAAGCTACGCGAAGCTGTCAGCCAAAGGATGTGTAAGATTTCGAGGCTGACATACCCAAAGGTCGCTGCTGAACCCATCATGTATTGACCCAAAGTTCGCAGCATTCCGTTTGGACCAGGTCCATAGCGCACAATATTGGTGAATCCTGTAATCATCAGACAAGTGTATACAAGAGTCGCATGCGATGCGCACCGAAGATGAAGCCAATGATGAGACCGACAGCTACAACTCTGGTCAGACGAATATTTTCATGTGTGCAAGGACTTTTCTCGTACATCCACCCATCATGCCACCCATCTTCACTGCACATGCTATTAGCCAGCGTCCAGAACACTCTCCAATGGCGTAACCATACACTTGTCAAGGGTTGAGGGGCCTCGAGACCCCTGGGGCATCGAACTGACGGGCACCGGCATCTTTGCGACTCTGCAGAAAGTGTCTGGTTGCAATCAATGCGGAGAAGAAGCACGGCGGGACTGACAGTTGAGTCGTCCCACCTGAGAGCTTGGAGAGGCTCGTGCACGCGCCAAGCAGAGAGCACCACAGTCTGGGGAACTCGTCAGGTCCATGGTGGGACAAGGGCCGTCATGATTGCAGGACGACAGCTCATGTTTGCATAATACACTTGGATATCGCCATGGGCTGCTGGTCCAGTCCGCATGCCTGCTCGCGGGCGAAACGGCGGCGGCTGTCTTGGGCCATGTCTACTTGTGACGCAGCTGGAGCGGCGCTTGCAAGAAACATTCCTGGGCACGTGACTTTTGGGGGGTCCTGGATGGCGGCGACGTAGGGTTGGAGCAAGGAGAGAAGAAGAGAGACTGTCCACGTCGTCTCATGTTCCGCTGCATCTGTCGCTGGTGATTCGCACTCTTCTTCATCACGTTGTCTGTCTCTTGCGGCGCTGCTGTCTCCTTATTCCACGTTTGCCATTGCACGCCGCCGCCCTGCGCACACGTCCAGCTGGCCACTCAGCGTCGTGGAAGCGGGACAAGGCCCGACTACACCACGACCTCCTCCTCTCCCGCTACGCTGCGAATAACTGGACCCGTTTGACACCGCTGCCCTTACGCCTCTCCCCCATCCTGCCAGCCCGGTCAGCGGCCTCTATCGCGATATCGTCCTGCCCAGCATACAGCGTGCCGCTGTTGTGCCCAGCGTCAGTCGGCAGCGCCTGCATCGCTTGCATCGCCTGCATCGCCCTGAAGGTGCACGGGCGCCCGCCAAAGCACACGACATTCCATCCACCACGCGAAACATCTCCCCATCACCGACCGCCTGCCCGCCGCTGCCAGTCTGCTGCATCATCCCGCAAACCCCAGAGTGCATGAGCGAGCCGTCCGCCGTCGTTGCTGCTGTCCTCGATTGCCTCTCGGACGTCACCCCGTCGTCGCGCCGCGCCAGCTACCCTTAGGGCCAGGAGCAAGTGCATGCTCGCCAGAAAAAGTGTCCCTGAACACGCCCGCCTGCTTCCCACGACTCCTCGCCCACCTCGCCAATGACGGCCGTCGCTCCCCCCGTCCAGTACCAGAACACGTTGAACCGGCAGGCATGGAGCGCTGAGGGCGGCCCCAACAACGGCGGTGTCATTTTCATGCCGCGGAAGAGGTAAGTTTGTCTGTCTCGACATCATCTCCATGACCCACTCTGATATCCCCGTCTCTAGCGCACAACGCACCAACTCGTCCTCCTCGCTCTCTTCACAAGCCTCCTCTACATCAACCATCTCGGCTGCGTCCTCGTCGCAGTCCAACGGCGTCGCGCCCGCTAACGGCAACGAAGCAGCTTGGGCTGCCCGCAAGACAAAAGCTCCCAAAGGATTATGGCCTGCGACCAAGACTGAACCCATCTCTGCAATCACCACCGCACGGCCCCAGCCCATCGCTTCTGCTGGCCCTGGAACCTCGGCAGCTTCTACCATGACCGCTTTGCAACCACCTGCATCCGTGCTCCACTCACAGCACAATGCCGCCGCCCAGTCGCAGCAGCAGAACGGCGCCCAGCGTCCCCAGGCTCCAGAAATGTCTGCTGTTCTGCATCTCATCCCCATGAACGGCACCTTTGAGCGCAAGACCATCACTGTCCCCTTTTTTCCAGATGTCCTCCGCATCGGCCGCCAGACCAACAACAAGACAATACCCACACCTCTCAACGGCTACTTCGACTCTAAAGTATTATCGAGACAGCACGCTGAAGTATGGGCGGATCGCAACGGCAAGATATGGATACGAGACGTCAAGTCATCCAATGGCACCTTTGTCAATGGCCAGCGACTATCCGCAGAAAACCGTGACTCGGATCCACACGAACTTCACGAGCAGGACATGCTCGAATTAGGTATCGATATTGTCAGCGAAGACCAAAAGACGATAGTACATCACAAGGTCGCTGCTCGTGTCGAACATGCAGGCATATACCAGCGAGGAAGTGGAGACATGGTCGACCTCAACTTTGGCGAAATGGAAGGCCCTCAGATGTCCAACATGATGCAGAATGGCCAGCAACAACTAGCAAATATGCGCGGTCGTACGCCAAGCCAAGGATCCATGAATGGCCCACGCATGCAAGGTCCTGGGCCCATGCAAGCCTATCCCAATGGCATGCAACAACCACGACACCCTAGTTTCTGGTTGCAGCCTGTCACTATGGAGCAGGTTGTAAAACAACTCAATGTACGTTCAATTCAACCAATATCAGAATTGTACTAACTGTTATCAGGCCGAGATCAAAGCTGCCAAGCAACAATCACAAGAACTCCAACAGACTCATCAATACATCAATACCATTCTAGCTTCAGATCCCAAGAAAGAGAACAACCGGTCGTCACCCATCAACGCAGTTAAGATATCACCCATCAAAGACATGAGCCTCAAGGCAAGATTCTCTGATCCCCCCGCTCCTCCACCACAACAGCCGCTTCCTGAGAAGCCTGATGGCCCATCGTCGCTTAGGAGGTCTGATACCGAACGCCCAAAGACAGGATCTCCAGTCCGGTCTGATGCACAGATGTCGACTCTGACGGAGGCACTCAGCAATGCGAAGAAGGAGATTGAGTCACAGGGTATGCGATTACGAGACTTGGAGGCCATGCTCAATGAAGAGAGGCGGGCGAGAGAAGATGCTGAGGAACGTGCCAACAGACTCGAGCGCGAATCACTTCAGGAGCGAGATGTCGAAAAAGATGCCCAGCACGCCAATGGAGATATCCATGGAAGCTCACCCAGTGATGATGAAGTAGAGGAGAAGGGCACTGGCCTAGAAAACGGATCTGCGTCTCCAGGAGCGGCCGAGACAACTGCGCGCCTGCAACAACGCTTGGAATTGATGGTTACTGAGATGAATGAGATGAAGCTGCAGATGGAGCGATACCGAGAACGCGCAGAAACAGCAGAATCAGACCGAAAGAGCCTAGCCGAGATGATTGAGAGCATTCGCCGAGAAAATGCCAGTGCTACTGTAAAGGAAGCCAGACGTCGTAGCCGAAGCAACAGTGAGACGGCAAGAAAACCAATAAGCACAAGCCAAAATGGATCCGAAGATGACAATGCCGAAGAAGGCGAGATTACCATTATCCGGGATAAGGACCTAGATGAGGATAGCCCAATAGAATTGGTACATAGGGCCAACGCCACAAATGGACATGCAGTCGAGCATGGAAGCGATAAGGCGTTGACAAAAACATCCAACGCAATGGCCACCCGCCAGCAGGATCGCTTCGACACAATGTATTATGGCGGCCCAGTTGGTGCTATGGTGACAGTCGTTGCAATAGGCGTGGCAGTCATGGCTATGCTCAACCAGTATCCAAGAGGCGAGAGATGATACCTACTCTGTTAGAACGCTGCAACAGTCAGACAATAAACATTTAGCGCTTCTGGGGATGATGCGCATAGCTATACCAGAAAGGGGCGAGTGGTTTGTGGGGGTATTTTTACAACGAAAGACTAAGCTACTCCGAATAGAGAGCTTTAAGCAACCCGCTGAAGGGCAAGGTCGGGTTCAACTCTACATTTGCCATAAAGCGGGCAATTGCAATGCCAGACAATGTCGACGCACCCAGAAAAGGGAATACTGGGCCTGCATACGACCTCTACGCATCAATGCTATCAACGACTAGATTATCATCGGCAGAATTTGCACAGGTTGGTCGGTACCCAACAATGGAGTTCAAGTCGACACAACATCAACATCAACATCAACATCATGTATTCGGAGTTTTGGCGAAGCCTCAGGTAGGCTTTAATATCGACTTTGTCTTTTGGTTTGGCGCATTTGGATCCAAGTCCCTGGAGCAAGGGCATCCGCAATGGACGATTTGTCCTCCAACATTCATTGTATCTGCAAAGCGACTACCTTTTTCCTTTGTAACATGACATTACCTTCTTTTCAGTTTTTTTCCTTCTGTCCTGGGTTTCAGTTGGATGATTGGATGAGTCTGGTTTGTGGAATAGAGTCCTTTTCCAAGGCTCATGAGAGAGGGGAACTCTACAGTTGGAGGAGGCATACATGGGCTTCAATGATACATATTCAACTTTATTTGAAGATTAATCATCGTGTCTATTCCATATCATTCTCTCCATGTGTATACTTTTGTATGAACAAACTTTTACACTTTTACAAAGGGGGTATCACGCTCGTAATTATAGACTTCCCAACTCTTTCCCAATGAACTATCCCAATACCCTTCATTCCTTCAATCCTATACTCACCGTCACCGAACTCACAGTCCGTATCCTCGTCTCCGGTACCTCTCCCACTTGTTCACCCTCTTCCCCATTCTCGCCTTCCTCCACAGGCCCAACCTCCAAATCATCAATCGCCCTCACACTCCCCATCTCCACCCTCACCACACAATCCGTCTCCGCCTGAAAATGCACCCCTACAGCCAACGCCCTAGGAATCGCCCGTCCCGTAGCTTTCACATACACTTTTTCTCCTTGCGACATGCTACTGTATGTCTTCCTCGTAGCCGTAGCATCAACAATCCCCCTCTCCACATCCCCATTCTTCAACCGCCCATTTGCTTCCAGCTGCTTGCCGCCTTTTCTCAACGCTGCGTGTGATTGTGTGGAGCGCTTGGTGATTTCTGATAACAGGGCGCGGATGCGTTTTACGCAGGGGATGAAGGGTGACGAGGCGGTTATGTAGAGGGTTTTGGGGGCGCTGGAGGTGCTGTAGGGTGTTGGGAGGGCGGGGCGTAGGAGGGGGCGTTTGTGGAGGGATGTATCTGGGGAGGGGGTTAGTGTTTTGGTTGGAGAGAGGGAGGGAGAGAAAAGCGTACTTTTTGGGAGTTTGGGGAGTTTTTGAAGGGGTCTGAGGATTGGGATTTGTTTGGGTTTCGAGTGTGGGTTCTGGGGGGTTAGGTGGGGAGGGTTGTTGGTCATTGAGGTGTCTTGCGGATCATTTGTGGTGGGTTGGGGTTTGACTTCGCCGGATCGTGTGCGCTTTTTGCCTGCCATGGTGTGGGCCTTTGGTCTGGCGTTCTGTGTGCTCTTCAAAACGAATATGGATATGGTGGACAGCTAGAATTATAGAACGCGCAGATTGAAGTTCGACGCGACAAAAAGTTGGGCTTATCGATAAAGCTCCACGAACGGCTAATGACGGCCACTTCACCTCTTCCATTGCATCAGGACGAAGGCCTCGAGATGATGCGAACGAGACGATAACAACGATGGCAAGCCCAATGCGGCATAAACTGCTTCATCACATACACCTCCCCGGTCCAATTCCCTACCAACGCGCCGCATCTCTACAAGAGTACCTAGTCACACGTTTCCTCGCCTCCAAACCACCATCCAATGCGCCCGCGCCCGCACCACACATCATAACCACAGAATTCACACCCGTGTATACCTGCGGCCGACGAGAAGTAGGCACAGTATCAGCCCAACAACAAGACTATCTTCGCGCCAATGGCCGCGCCTCCTTCGTAGAAGCCATGCGCGGCGGCCAAACGACATTCCACGGCCCGGGTCAACTTGTCGCATACCCCATTGTAGATTTGAAACCCCACCGGCTCAGTCCGCGGTGCTATGTCGGGATGTTGGAAAAGAGTTTGATAGCTACGTGTGCAAACTACGGGATCCATGCTATGACTACGGAAAATACGGGGGTGTGGACAAGCGCGGATGACAAGATTGCTGCAATTGGCGTGCATATGCGCAGGAATATTACGAGTCATGGGGTGGGGTTGAATGTTGGGACGGAGCTTTGGTGGTTTGAGAGGATTGTGGCGTGTGGGTTAGAGGGGAAGAGGACTACGAGCTTTGAGAGGGAAGGGGTGAAAGGAGATGTGGAGAGTGCGGGAGATGTTTTTGTCAAGGAGGTGGCGAGTAGGTTGGAAGGAGTTGAGGGAGTGGAAAGGGTTGGTGAGGAGGAGGTGGAGAGGTTGTTGGTAGCGGCGAATGCTAGATGAATCGGGGAAATTGTGTCAGTATACTGGAATAGAGATCTCTTGCTTTGAGGATCTGGATCTAAGAAGTGTAATTAGAATTAAAGTTTGATCCGGGGCACATACATTGTACATATGTGTGAGCTATCTTTAGCTAGTAACATACATGTGTACGTCAACAAACTTGTTCTGCGAAGGAGCTTCATCTTAGCAAGTAGAAGGTCTGCAAGACTATGCTTCGGAAGACGATGAACAATACAATACAACAATGCTATAAATCTAATCGACCATGTCGACTTGAACCTGCTACAATACCGTACCTAGGTATCACCGTATCTCCCAGAGCCCACTTCGTGATATATATCTCTATTGCAGCATAATAGCACCCTGGTGATTGTCAGATGTCTCCTAGGGTTTTATGCAACTAACAATAAACCAACATACAGAACATCACTATTGTCTCGCAAGGAGTGAGCATGTTTAGGCGAGCAGGTGGTCACATAGTGGCCTCAGCGCCATGGGAGCCTAGCGCCTTGGCTGAGGTCAATGCTGAACAAGTCGCTCAGATCGCAACCGTAGACCACAACCATTGTTCTCCAGCAATCCAACTCGACCCAATCGCCGTTCGACTACCTTCTTTGTCGCATTATTGTCGCAGCTTCTCTAACACTTTCTTTAGTAGTACAACTGCAGTCTGAGCCTTTGCGGCCGCTGCGCACCCCCTAACTTCGCGTCCCCTATACGCGTCGCGCCAGAAGCCACAGGCAAAACAGACAAAACAACCACACTGCGTATCCCGCAAAAATGCCTGAATACGCAAAAATGAAGAACGCCGAGTTGGAGGCCCTCCTTCGGGAGCGCGGCTTGCCAACCGGCGGAAAGAAAGCAGATATGGTCGATCGCTTGACCAAAGACGACGACAGCAAAGGCGCAGCCGCCGCCGCCGAGACCAAGCCTGCAGTAAATGCAGAGGACGAAATCGATTGGGATGATGAAGGCGACGAGACCGCTGCACCACCAGCAAAGGCCGACGAGCCTGTTGCCCCCACCCAAGAGACGACCGAGAAGGCTGTAAGCCAAGAACAGCAAGCTGTATCAGAGCAAACTGCCGACGCCGCGCCTGAAAAAACTGACGACGCAGCCACAGAAGGTGAAGCCAAAGCTGCTGAAGCAAAGGCTGAGGAGAAGAAGGAACCTGCGCCGGACTACAGCAAAGGTCTCGCTGCGACCAACCTAGAGGAGGAAATTGAGAGGCGCCGGAAGCGCGCCGAGAAGTTTGGTATGAAGATCGAGGATGATGAAGCGTTGAAGAAGCTGGAGCGCGCAAAGAAGTTTGGCGAGGTGGGTCCTCCCAGAGGGCTTGATGAGGCTCTCCCTGAACGTAGCCGCAAGCGCGGTCGTGAGGGTGGCGATGACGCGGGCGATAACAAGCGTCGTGGTGGAGGCGGAGGCCGACATGGAGGCCGTGGTGGAAGAGGAGGAGGAGGGCGCCGCGATGATCGCCGTGACGATCGCCGTGACAACAGGAACAGGAGCGAGCGCGGTCCACGCAAAGAGGAGGGAAGAAATGGCGGATCGGGATGGATGAGTGAGAAAGACCGGGCCGCAGCTGAAGCCCGCAAGGCCAAATGGTCAAAGCCTGCAGCTTAATGAGGTGCTAAAACCCTCTTCTAATGACGGAACCTTTCCTTATTCGCAGATGGATCTCGACGCCGCCGATTGCTAGAGATTTGATGCGTATTCGACGCAAAGAGCCTCAGGCAGGACCGGCAAGCTTTTTGTATAACACTTTACTACGGGCACTTTTCGATGAATGTTCTAGACGAGTTCCGGCCTTCGATTATTGGGCATGAACGAATATACTTTTGATTTCTTACATTTGCCGCGCACCACTTTCGTCTTTCTACCAGGTCTACTTCCACCTGCACCTTACCAAACGGGCAAGATCAATGTAACGAACCAAGATATACGGTTCTGAAGGGCATGCTTGAAAGCACTCCAAATAATGCAATGATACGGAACTCACGAAAGATGCGATCATCGAAGACTTCATTGCATTCAAAAGCTATTTGAGTCTTACTGTGCGAGCCCAATAGTTTCAGGTTGACAGAAAAGCATGGTGTCTGGTAATTACCAGCACTGAGGATGCACCATTTCAGCAATTCCCAGACATAACAGCCACGTATTGAGCCGCCATCCATGACAACACTAGTGAATTGAATATCCAGCTTAATTTTGCCTGTTCGTAACCACTGTTCCAACCATTCTAAACCTCTTACTGACCTATCCAGGCTGTCTTCAAAGCAATGATGTCAAGACTTTATTGTCAATGCGTACTTGCTATTTTTGCTTACACAAAACATTTGGCTTCATCCTTGATTGATTCGACGCTTTTTCAAAGACATCGCAAAGTCAGGTTTCAATAGTCGCCATATGCGCATTTTGCTTGCGTGATAGGTAGAGATGGCTGTATTATGATACCATAACGGTACTGTATGTATCGATATGAAATATACAAGGTTTTGGAAGGCTAGGATGCTAGATCTTACTTACTCCATATCTCGCACAGACTATCTAACCTACTTTTATTGTTTTCCAAACCTAATAAACGCAGCCTAGATTACTACCCTTCCTACTAAGTATTACTACTTGTCTAGTCCTAGGTATCTATGTTGGACAGATTAGATAGACAAGACTAATACGTTACAGAAGATAGTTCGTACGATCCCTGTACGTATGTAATGCTCTCCTACACTGCCTTGACAATTTAGAACGCGATACCGTATCGTATCATTGTATTACTATGTCACTATGGGAATACAATGATACGAAATATACATGAAAAATGGCTTGCTTACCGATCAGCCCAACTCTAGTGATGGGTACTTAGACGGGAATAATTTAGCCACTTGCCCACTTTTACCTAGCTAAACGCCATCTGCATTGTCCGACCTCGGCAGCCATGGTCCCCGCAGTCAGTTTGGGAAAATCGACCATGACGGGGTAGCGAAAATAATAATGGGGCAGTATATATGCCGTAGCATGACCCGAGGCCTACAATGTTCATCGTTGACTGCTCGTTGACCAACCTCGTCGCGCGTGTGACCATCTCGCCTGCAAAATCATCGATGCCAACAACACGGAATTAACGACCCTTTGCTCTGGAATCCCAAACCTACTCGGTATTCCAACCAACACTGACTCGACCGAAAGTTTGGTTCTACATATAAAAAAAAATACCCCTGGTCTGGTCCTCAGCTGACAAATCGCTGACAACACACCTTCAAATGCTCTCGTCAACATCCAATTTAAGCGAAAACAAAGCCGCTGAAGGGGCAGCCAGCGCTAGCATATCGACAGAAGAGCAAATTCAGTCAAGACCAACGTCGAGTCAGGATCTTCCACCCCGGGACCTGGAAAAGCAAGACGCGCACAAGTACCAGGATGTAGAGCCGCATCTCAATCCCTTGTCGACTGCAACCACGCGGGAATCGGTCCTTCCGCCACCGCCAGATGGAGGGTTGCATGCGTGGCTGAAGGTGTTTGGCGGATTTATGATATACATCAACATCTGGTTCGTATGCTATTTTCTTGTCTAATATACTGTGTTGAAATCACTCATCTCGAACCAATTGTAAACATGTCAATATGAGTTTTTGTCGAGTTGAGTTGAAAATAAACTGATTGGTTACCATCCAGGGGTTTCACATTAACATTTGGAATCTTCCAATCATACTATCGCGAAGTACTCCTCTCGTCAAACTCGCCCTCGTCGATATCTTGGATCGGCACTGTCCAGGGCTGGTTGCTCATCTTCTTTGGCGTCATGTCGGGTCCGTTGTACGACCTGGGTTACTTCCGTTCCATGCTGATCATCGGCAACTTACTTGTCGTCTTTGGCATTATGATGTTGTCCCTCTCCACGACGTATTGGCAGGTCTTCTTATCACAGGGCGTATGCATGGGACTTGGAGCTGGGTTACTCTACGTGCCTAGTCTGGCGTTGATCGGTGTGTGGTTTAGTAAGAGAAGAGCTTTGGCTTTGGGGATAGTGATGAGTGGAATCGCCGTCGGTGGCGTGATCTACATCATCATGTTTGATCGGTTAACTAAGCGAAAAGGATTCCCTTTTACCATTCGTGCGCTTGGGTTCGTCGCTTTGTGTGCCGCCGTACTCTCTGTGCCTGCTCTTCTGAGTGGTTCAGCGATGCTAGCTACGCGCCGTAAGAGGCGTGCTCTCTTCGACAAGTCTGCTCTCCAGGATCGATTGTTCCTTATCTTCACGGCAAGTACTTTCTTCACTTTCCTCGGTTATATTGTGCCGTATTTCTACATCCCGACTTATGCGAGGAACCGCCTCGGGAGTTCTGACAGTTTGTCTTTGTATATGTTGGTATTTGCCATCGCCGGAAGCTTCTTCGGTCGGTTATTATCCGGAGTACTGGCACATTACATCGGTGCGATCGTTACGTGGATTCTTTGTGCATCTTGCTCCGGCATCCTTTCGCTATGCTGGATCAGCATTGATAAGGAATCGACATTCATTGCCTTTTCTGTCCTTTGGGGCTTCTTCTCAGCCGCCTTGGTTACCGTCCCATCTGCCGCGTTCGCCAACATCACACCGGATCTCTCTAGACTAGGGACTAGATTGGGTATGAGTTGGAGCGTGAGCAGTATAGCGACGCTGATTGGGGCGCCAATCGCGGGGGCGTTACTGAAAACGAAGGACGGAAAGATCGATTTTCTTGGTCCGCAGGTGTGGAGTGGAGTGTGTTTGATGGTCGGCACAGCATGGCTCTGTGTGCTTTGGGTGGTTACTTCCAAGAAACAAGGAAAGGGATGGCGGGTATGAATGAGGCAAGCGAAACGAGCATATTCAGTGAAGGTTAGCGTTCATCTGCTGTATGTCCTTCGATGAAAACAATCGAATTCATGTATGTTCGGTTAAGCAAACTTTAACCCCACACGCGAATCTGGTACCGATCTTCGTAAATTTAAGCTTTATCTATCGGATACTGTCAGTTCGGAAGACGGATCGGCTCATCGGTGACTAAGAACACCCGTTCTTGTCATGCATTCATCTTGATGTGTGGTGTCGATGATTTTAGTGAGATAAATTTCTACATCTTAGTCCAGAGAAGGTAAAGTTTCGTCCCTGTTTGGATTGGCCTCTCTGCACACGACTCAAGCATCTAAAGTCGAATTTGGTATCGCTCGATCTATTACAGGCTTAAGGCCCGAGCTCTTTTGGTTATGGTTGTCTGCAAAGTATAATTCAAGAGGAGCACTTGCCTGGTCACTGAATCACAACATTCCACGTAGTTGATCAACCTTAGAGCTAGTGAGAAAAGAGGTAGCGAGGCAATCAATGCTTGCTTAAGGTTGCGTGATCGACTATTGCCATCCGGTGAATATTGGTCGCTTCTCAGCGTCAATTGAGGCAGGGCGACAGACCATAAAGGTTGATGAGGACACGCTAGCGAGCCCTCTAGATACACGCAACGCCTAGATATGTAGTGTTATTGACTTCTATTTAGGGTTTAATCTGAGATAGTGGCCGAAAGGTGGGTAGATCCTCTTAGGGACAGCGCCTCTTCCGCCTGATAATCGGCCCTTCTGATCGAGGACACTACTGTGGTGATTAATCAACAGTCATTTCTCCGGGCCCGCGGGTGTCCCGGGATCTCACACAGTACCCGTCTTATGGGTTAAAGTGCGGGTGAGGCTCATGTAGGTACCCGCGTTCTCCACAGTTTCAAGCACTATTATCACACCCTTAGCCCCACAACTAAGTGTCAGGGTTGTCGCCATTTTGCGTGCTGTACGTATCCCAATTGCCTACTACGTATCAACACGAGCCCCACTTGGATTGAATGTTTTGAGCTTACGACGATGCAAAGTCCTGTATCACCTGGATCTGAATACAGAGCTTGGCTTGAGAAGCTTGCACAATGACCAATTGGTGCATCTCCAACTGAATTATGTTGCCCAGGACATTCATCAGTGGTTCAGGTTTGTATGGAACTTAGCAGAGAAGGTCTCGATAATAACAAAGTGATTGGGGGAACCCGGCAACTTTTTGAGATGACACCGAGAAAGTACCCAGTGATCTTCGATGCAAAGTTGCGCTTTCATGAGGTGTGAATTGTAGTTGATTGGCCGGAGACACCATAAGGCAGGGCGCTTGAAAGGACTGAGATGATTGAGCTGAACTTCTATTGGACTATTTCTTGTTAAGATGGGCTGCCGGATCCCTTCTGGACAGCCGCAACGTAGGTATGTCGAATCCCTGCCTTATGTCTTTTTCAGGAAAGTGCAGTCCATGCATGACGGTTTACAAGTTGCATCATCTCGCGGCCGTGGTGGGGTAGGTGGGTGGGTAGCTGAGGCGGACTCGTATCGTGCCGTTTGTAAGGGTTTCACTACGCATGCACCTCACCGATGATGCTGTGGCACATTAAACGAGACCCTTCATGGTTTTCGATTCGAGACCAAGATATATACATGCATGTTTCTGTTGAATCACATCCGAGGAACTCCTGCGGGCACCTAAACAGGGTAATGCTTATGATACAGCGGCGCCTTCGTGTAACCTTTGATCCAACTATCAGATTAGCTGCGACGGGAGATGTCCGCGGTCAGACGGTTGGTCCTTTTAGTTTGAAGCGTGCAGACAACTTTGGGGGTAGGGAGAGCACATGTTTCCACGTACATGTGAATCTGCCAGGATCTTTACGCCGTTCTTCCTGCGTTTCCTGCTCCCGAACGACTCACCATTTGCACAACTTACTTGCCCACCTTAAGCTCACCAGAAATATATTCTTTTGTGCCCTCTAATGCTTCAAATGAGACCCTCGGGGCACAGACCGCACCTGGCTGGATGAATATTGATCATTTCCCTTATAGAAAGGGTCAAATTTCGTTGGAGTTGTGCATTGAGGTTGGTGAATGCACTAAGCGTAAACCAGCGCTAGCGGAAGATAACTCCCGCTTCCCAGGTTCCAAGCACGATGGGCGGCCTGACATCGTCCAATGCCGAACAAATCCGCCAGCGGGATTCAGCCTGATGAGATTGTTGGACATTACGATCATAATCGCTGTTATATGTCCGGTTAAGGGTGTCAGATCCTGGCATAACAACACCGTTCATGGCGTAGTCGCGCCAGGCGCCACCGCTCAAGCAACTCTCGTGAAATGCGATTTAAAGCGCAGCCGTTGGCTGTACCATGGCACGCTATTTGCTGCAGTAGACGCTCGATGTTGTTGGCGTTGCTTGAAAGCTAGATGGCTGAGGTGGCAAGATGAAAAGTAGCGGAAATTTATTCCTCTTAGTAAAGCGAATCGTTTTTCCTGGCCGTGAATTGCGTTTTGTGGCTTCATGAATTTCTGTCAAACCCGAGAAAGATCTATACGAGGGCATTGCTACAATAAATCTGGAAAAGCAAACGTAAATACCCTGGTCGACTTCGACGCCACTTGATCCACTACAGCGGAAGGATGTCAACAACCGATCCTAAGATTACCGACAAGTGCACCCCTGTTCCATGCGTGATATGGTGCTTCATTCAACACAATATACTTCTGCCGTATCGCCGGTAGACTCTGATCACATACATTCGAAAGGCGCTATCCATTCCCGGTTTTATCAAAGCTGGGCACCGTCGGCAGCGATCAAACCCTCTTCCTTGGGCTACCCGTCAGTGGCAACTGGCTCAATACTGTCACTGTGTTAGCACCAGTTTCACAACTCAATCATATATGCTTACTCTATACATATCTGATCCTACAATCAGTGGTGGCCCTGTCTGTCCAACAGCTGTAGTTTCTTTGTCCATGCGAACGCTGAGCGTCATCCCCATGTGCTCCCGGCGATTCAAATGTGCTGCGGCGTATTGTGCTTGTTCTTTTGACGCAAATTGAGCCGTTGCTGCTCCTTTAAACGCGTTTGTCCTTTGATCTCGAATGAGCCGATAGTCCACAGGCTGTCCAACAGTCTGGAGCAGTGACTGCAGATCTTCTGTGGTACACTTGTAGCTTAAATTCTGAATGAATATTCCTCGAGCTTCTGTGAGGATTGCTCCATGTCGAACGTTGACCGGCATACCACTTGAACTGGTGGAATAAATTGGCGCCTGAGTGGGTCCCGAGTAATTGGGATACGCAACAGGTGCAGGGAAGCTTTGTTGTGGAGGATACCCATATGTGTATGCTGGCTGAGGTGCTATGTATTGTGGTGCGGGAATGGCGTACATGGGTTGTGGAACACCGGTGAGTTGGCTGACTCTGTTGATGTCTATGCCACATTGGCCAGCAGAATGTGAACCTTCAGGTAGCTCTGGAAAGTAAGTAGAGCAATTGCACCGGATTAAACGAGACCCCTCACTCCGGCGACAAGTTTCCCATACGTGAACGAGCATTCCCTTTTGTCGATAATATGTTTCTGAAGGGGTCAGCCACTATTTCTGTCCTCTGCTTTTCGAGCTCGATTGGTACGTACTGAAAGCAGCATCTGCGTCATCTCTATCTCTCAGTCTAGCCCACCCTTGCATCTCGCCACGGCGCTGACTTTGACTAGAGTGCACATCCACCCAGCCTGGTTGCTCTTTAACAACTTTCCTGATATGATCCTTGAACTCTTGCCACCCAGTTAAATAAGGTGCATGCCGAATCAATCCAGAAATAACCAACAAGAAATCCCCGTCTCCGTCTTTCCAGTTGTCCCGTTGAGACATGGTAGGGGAAAATTCTTTTCGTTGAAACTCAAACAGAGGGGAGATACGTAGTGTAGATGTCGGACGTTAGATATGTGTTGGGTGATAAGAAGCTGGTGATGTATAGTAAGTATCCGCTAATAGAAGAGTACTTCGTGTTGAGGAAATTGCGGGAGCGAGAAAGTCTGTATACGCTCAGCATGTACGACACGACTCTCATATATATATGTCTGTAGCTGTATTTCAGGAAGGATCTCTCGTGCGAGGACAGGCATCCATTTTAGTGGCATATGCGCCCGCCGGATAAGGCGCGGTGATCGATTGCATTGCTTCATCACCAAAAAAAAACATACAAAGTATAGATCAATCGCGTCCTCCACGTGTAGAAACGCAGCCATTGCCTGCAAGTGATGTCCAAGGCGGCAGCCTTCCGTTGGCCCCGGTGTAAGTTTCTGTTCTAGAACTCCTAAAAAGGAAGAGGAGTGTCATATCCTCTAATGGAGGCGCCGGTATGGCTCAACCGCAGACCCTTCTCATGAATCGTACATTACTACTATGTACAAGCCACATAACCTTGCCGAAGGAGTTCGTGCGCCATATCCTCGGGTCATAAATCGGGCACTACATGAAGGTGGAGCATCCTGGCACTTTGACTGCATGCTGCATAGCACTTGCACCTGCATCGAAGCTAGTCAGTATTTGCGTCATCGACCGAGTCGCTAGTCGCTTAGTAGCCTGGGGTTCAAGCATGCTTAGTCCAGACCTAAGCATGGGTAGATACATAGGCCGCCCGACGGGGATCCACGCTGCAACTAGCAAAAGCAATAAGTTACGTGCGGAAACTGGGCGCTAAAGAACTGCTGTAACATTTCCATGTTTCGCTCGGACGTCGGCCGATTAATCGATTGGCTCATCATTTGACTGCACTTGTGGAAAGCCTTCCCCTCTGGGGTCAAGTGCTGAGAACTGGCTCATGATTGTTTTTGACAACGCAGTTGTGAATTCGGAATGCCGGGAGCTAGTAGCTCTTAACACTTTTCAGCCATATGTAGCGGATGCAGCCATAAAAGAAACGCCGTTGCCACTTGAAAACCGGCCTTTCCAAAGCCACACCGTGCTTAACAGCCTATAGTTGAGCAACTAAGTTTCAAATCACTGTTCCAAGGGACAAAATACACTTTCAAGATGAGCTCTGCATCTTCAAATGGGTTATATATTGCCAGTTATGAGTTTCTTGTTGTCATTGCGACGAAATTGCCGTCATGTTGATGACCAAAGGATCAATTTTTGATCGAAACCCCCACTGAGGAGGTATTCTTTTGTTGAGGCCTGAGTCACGGCATTTTCTTGATGCAAATCTAGTTTCCCTGCCCAGAGGCAGCGAAGTTTAGACCCTGGATCGTGGCCTTCCAAGGCTACTATGAATTTTCCGGTGCTGGCTTCAATACCTCGTACGAGACCATCGTCCGAGCTCACGTAAACTCCCGAGCCATCAGGACGCCACGTCAAACGAGGTGTCGAATATTGCGTTTGCGGTGCCATCGTAGAGACGTTTACCAGGATAGCTGCCTCTTCTCTATCTTGCATCATCAGTTCGCCACGTGCTTGAGACGCTTGTGTGATCGGTCCGTTAGGGTCTCTAATAGCACCTGCGTCAAGTAGCGAAGCTTGTTTCGGCGGCACAAGAAGTTTCACAATGAGCAACTTCATGTGTGGTGTCGACGAAGTACCTACAGCAACCATCGAAGGATCTGTAGGACAAGGCTGCACGTCAGAAGGCGTAAAGGCAACCCATGCGTTTGAATGCGGAGCCAGGTTCTGCTTCCCTAAGTAGGCTATTTCAGACCCAGCTAGACTTGGAACTTCAAAATAATACAGAAAGCTTGAGTCTCTTCGGCTTAAGAGAAGAATCGGCATGTTGTATTCAGGCGATTCGATGAACATGATCGTCTCTGGGACGCTTGCTAATGTAAGTGTAGCGATTGGTTCCTTGAGGTGAAGGGTATCGTCGGCAGTTTCACAACGATACAAGTTGACTTTGGCGTCCCAGCCAGCACTGGCAACAAGATAGCACTCTCCAATACGGTGGCTTGCCAACTTCACTAAGTATTTAGAATGATCTGTGCGTTCGTACAATACCGTGTTCTTGACAGTGTCAAACACGGCTAGCTTGCCAGACATTGAAGCTACAATTAGATATCGCAGGCCAAAAGCAATGATATCAAGGATAGGGGAATCCAGTAAATGGGAAAACGAGTGTGCTACTTCAAGCGTTGGGGACGTGGTGTCCAAGAGATGAACTCTCCTGTCCGCTGTCGTCACCACGATATACCGGCATGTCTCAAGATGAGGAGCAAGTGTCAGGTCAAAGACGGATATGCTCAATATGTTGGATCGGTTGGGCAGAGAGGGAATGACCATCGCTTTGGTAGGTGCCGGCAAAGACCAAGCGCGATTCTTGTCATTCAGACCCAGTTTTTCAAAGCTTAGGCTGATGTCGAATGTTTGTTTTTCCTGAAGGATACTTTCGATCGAGACGCAATCCTTAGGGCTGAGGCCAATATCGGGCTGCAGACCAGCTTCATGTGTGAAGCTTTTCAGTGTCTAACCGTACGTAAGAAACTATGTGGTCTTTGCAAATGGCGTTTCCTTTACCTCGGTATATCCATTGTCACGTAAAAAACGGGCAACTAGTTCAGCTGCACTCGGAAGCATATTGAAGGGTTCGGACGTAAGTCTGATTTGTACGTGAATTAATGAATGCTGCAGGTCCAGTAGATCTTGGGAGTTGATGAATGCATGGACGGTTTTCGGACGTAAGCTTATCGATAATTAGCGTCATCCAGAGCACCGCACAAAAAAGTTCTCCCTTGGCTAGTCGCTCTTTCCATCAACAGCAACACCTAACATTAGAATCAAATCAGAGCATGGAGGTGAGTAGAGCTTTGAGCACCCGATAATCTCGGGAGCCTGTTCTGATGAAGTCAACAGCATGGCTTTGGTCTCAAAAGGCTTACCGACAATCTTATCGCGCAACAAAAATCCGCCCAAGAACAGCCATACAGCATAACAAGTCGAATAGAGCTTGCAAATGCATACAAAAAGCTTGGCTATCCGGATCTTGCTGCCGGAGATGCTTACAAAGCCCTTCTATTAATCGACGAAGTGGCTGAGGATGGCGAATATCATGAAGAAGCTGTCGAAGCCGCAAATCACGATTTCCTGTGCGCCAAGCTCGCAAATACGGGCACAGATGATGGGATTCAAAAACCATTACATAATGAAGATGAACTTGCAGCCTGGGCGCAAACGCAATGTGCTAAAGCCGCGTATGTAAGCCCTTATGGAAGGCGAATCGTGAATGTAAATTTTGTATAGTGATTTCTAACAGGTTTAGATACGAGATCCTCATCGATTGCCTCATAAATTGTGGTAGTTTACGCAGTGCATTCGATTTCATTGCCCGTGCCCGCAAAGCTTTTCCCCTTGAACCGACTTTTCGGAACCAAGAGGCAAGTCTTACCAATGAACTACATTCGTACTTTGCGGCTCGCGGAGATGACGTGCAAACTGTGGATGTAGATGATTATCCTGAAAGGGGCCTGGTCCGTCGCGAGTTATATCCATGGAATCGTTATGAGCCTGATCGCACCTCTCACGAATGTCTAGAGTTTCTCAATCTTGAGCTGTCAAGCTTGGCCCCAAAATTAGAGGTCCGAGTATCCGAACTGCCTTTGTTAACACCGGATACGTCAAGGGATTCCAAAGATTCGACCATTGGATACGTAAAACAGCTGGGAGTATTTGCGAAAGAGGACATTTTGCCAGGAGAGCAGATACTACAAGAGAAGTCATTGTTAACAGGCATCTCAAGACTGCATGATTCATTCTGCGACGCTTGCAGCGTGTCTCTGCCCAACACCCAAGCTGAGGGTGAGACAGAAGCATTCGTATCCTGTGATAGTTGCGATGAGGTCTTCTTCTGTAGTACCGAGTGCCACGATTTAGCTCAACGTAGTTATCATGTCGCGATTTGCGGAGTCGATGTAGATCACGGCAAGGTACCTGCAGAGGAAGCTGCGGACACTTTGTACACACTGCTCCTGCTGCGTGCTCTGGCTCTTGCAGAAACACAAAGCCTTCATCCGCTGGAATTGAAGGAAGTTCGTTACATCTGGGGAGACTATCATGGGCACGATTTAGGCAAAGCCTGGCAGACAAAACCTGCCGATCGAGTTGAATTTCCTTACGGGGCTGTACCTCGAAATTTGCCATTCACCTTCAAGAGCAATGTCCTAACGCCACTGCATATTTTGGAGAAGATGGATGTTAACATCTTCACGCGCAGTTGCTACGACACTTGGGTCATCAATACTTTGTATGCCAAGTTTAGGGGAACAGCCTCAGCCCAGCAAGGATTAGATGGACGGCCCGAGATAGGTGCAGTACATCCACTGTGGTGCCTTGCAAACCATAGCTGTGACCCTAATGTCACTTGGGAATGGCAAGGCTCTATGCGATTTTGGGCTCGGGAGAAATTAGTGGACTGGGAGGGCCGAGATCCCAGTCGAAAGCCTGGCATCGGCAAGAACGAGGAGATTTTCAGCCACTATTGTGATATTCGCCTCCCAGTCAAAGAGAGACGAGAGTGGGCTGTCGGGGCGCTCGGTGGGGAATGCATTTGCCAGAGGTGCGTATGGGAGGAGGCCAAGAAGTCTCCTCGTACTTCGGAAGTGTGACGGTGGTCTCCGCTTGCAATTGAGTTGGGAGTGCGAGGGACTACACCCATTAGCCTCACTTGTTGACCGATCATCGGCTGCGTAAAGGTGACACAGCATACTTACAGAAAAGTTGAAATTTTCAGAAGCACATGATGGTCTAGGCTGGACGGAAATTTTCTCCGTAGTCTTCAACGACACAAAATTTCCCGACTTTTCACTGAATATTACGAAGAAACGGCTCGGTGGGCTGAGAAGGCTGGTGAAGCTCAACACAAGTGACATCATCGGTAGACCAGCATTCGCAGCTATTGCTACAGTAGCAGGCACTAAGACAGCCAATTCTATGGAACCTTCCCGCAAAGATCTCGGTAAGCGCCTAAGCTTTTAGCAAACCCAAACCAAGTAGACATCCCTGTTGGCGATAAACGGGCCGATACCCATCACCACCAACATTGCGTATACATTAGAAGCGATGTAGTCGGGCCGTTGTACCTGCACTCATGCGCCACAGAAGGTGAATCCTCGGCCACGTCTGCCTGGGCATCCGATTGAACGAGTAGCGGCGGGTGTATACACGGTAGTTGCCACTCCTACCTGGGACGGAGGAAAGCTCCGTTCGTGTCAACAGCGAATAATGAAAGAGCAAAACCCAGAGATTCGAATGATCCCTGCGGATCATAATTCCGCTCGAACACAATACGTGCATGAGATCGGCGCGCATTTGCACACTCCATGGTCTGATGTCTGACACCCAAAACCTCTGGCTAATCCCTTTTCAGCCATCATGTTGAGGCTTCTTTCTTGAATATGGTAAGGTCCCTACAAGCTCGTGTAAACGTAATCGAGGATAATTTCGCACGCTACTGTTGTCAGCCAGAATCACTCACTGTCCACATGGCGTTTTGCATACTGTTGCATAATTTTTTGGTGAACTGCCATGGCCCTCTGATTACAGGGCATGTTGATAGACCTATGGGGTGCAGATTCTTGGTTTCCCATCACGCTGAACAATGATTTCGCCAAGAAGCGAAGATGTACTGTGTACGCAGTAGGTATGTTGATCCAGCCGCCCAGCTCCGGACCTTCTTCCGGGCTTTGTGGCACATCGCGAGGCTGTTCGGCTCTTTCGTGCGATATCTCATGTATGTGCCCCATGCTACCTCGTGGCACAGCCTAAAAAACAATTTTAGACCTGCAGTACGTCCGTACGTACAGCAGAAGCTCAGGGGCCACTGAGAATCCTTGTCACAGCACGAGCAGCCACATAATATTTGCCACTTATATGTAAATGCAGGCTCGTTTCTGCTGTCTCGGAGACACGGATGATGCCATGCAGCCGTTACGAAGTCAGGGTTGACGATCTGCCGGCTCTCGATGGGTCAAGCCCACTTACAGATCCTAGGGTCTCATCAATCCGGCAAGTAAAATAAGTCAAACCCGGTAAGCCCGCCATGGCTGACAGGTTTCTTATCGTGTATCGCCGTTCTCGCTCTCGCACTATTTTGTTAAATGACTCGATCGCACGTTTCAGCTGTCATCTCTCTTTCGTTCAGGCATCCAACTTCCAGTTGATTCCGTTAGCCGATCGTCTAAACTCAAGGCATAACATAATGCTACGTAAAGGAAGCCTCTGCAAAAATTCTCGTGCGTAAGACCCGGTGAGGATGATCACAGGTGGAGTTCACTTGAGTACAGTGAGCGAATACAAATCAATTGCGCATTACACTACACCAAGGTATTACCAGGCATACAGCGCTCTAAAGCGAGTCGCCACGTTTTCCAGCTAGGATGTGGTAAGGGCTCAATGTTCTCTATCTAGGTTGATTTGAGAGCCAACTTTGTGGATGAAGAACGCGATCGACCAAATCGAAGTAGCATGATCAAGGGCTCAATTAAGCGCATGAAAACGGCCAAGGCATCCCATTGGGAGGCTTTTCGACAGCTTCGTTTCTCAGAGGCGGAAAGAGAGGAAACAAGGGTTCATGAGATGCTAGACAGCCCTCCCCAGACAAGGGGTAGTCTTTGAAAGGAACTGAGAAAGGAGGCGCGTAGGAGAAAAAGAGGATAGCCTTGTTTGGTTAATGGTACCTACGGGATGCCTTTTTCGGGTGGAAACCGGATGCAGCTCCGGCAGACGTACTATGGGCAAGTGTACCGGAGAACAAATACCGGTTCAGCGGTAGCTACCCAGCCCGGTGAAAAGTACGACTTTGAGACATGCGGCCAAGTTCCAGACTCCTCAGCCATTGCAAGTTAACTAACACTGCATGTAGGATAACATTGACCGTCTGATCCAAACAAGTGTCTAGACCATGCCAGATAAGGTTGCTAAGTCCCCATGATCCCTCGTACAACCAGGCTGAAATCCAGCATCTCTCGATGGCCAGCCCCTTTTCTCTATCAAAATCGATCGACCCACTAGTATCCTGACGGTGATGATACTAGCATCTGCAGATGCACTAGTCAGGACCATGAACCAAGGAATACACTTTACCGATCATGCATTATATTTTCACACTTCATTCATTTGAGCTAAATTAATTTTCGCGATATAGACAAGGAAAAGTAGCAAGGGCAATACTGCTTTCTATGTTCAATTCACGATGGTGCAGATTAGACAGAAGCCGCAAATTAAACATTTGATTTGGGTTAGCAGAGGAGTCTCAATTAGTACATGACCCCAGATAAATCGAGCTGGCTCCTTACGCCACAGATATATGACATGAAGCAAGATGGACTTGTGGGTGCATCCCAGCGAACGGTGCGAACCAGTCCCTGATATCGCCTTTCGGATATACAATAACAATTTCATCTGCCAACATCTGTCTACATGCCACTCAATTCGAAACGTGTCATCGTCAGAGTCAGTAATGCATAGAAATATTTTATGATTAGATTCAACAAGTGACTCGAATTCTAAGGCTAAGCAGAGGCAGACCAGCAAGTGTGGAATGTAGATGGCTTAGATATGAGGCAATCACCTGTCTGGCAATAGACCTGATCGGTAGCGATAAAGGGTAGATTACATTTCAATTCAATGATCCAGTTATTTTGATGCTTTGAATCGTACATACTCTTCTCCACTACGTAGACGAATGCACCTCGCATGGCTAACCCGATGGTGGATTCTCGCCCTATTCTGACGACTTCATCAGTGACACCTTATTTGCATGGACTGTACAGAAAACACTTCGCCACATGATCAAATTCGGCTGACACAATACAACATGCTGATGGGTCTCACCTGCAAGAACAAGGTACGTTGGGCTTCGTTCTAGCAACTTTGTCGTCCACGTGCATAGCTCAGCATGAAGGAGGATCATTGGCAACTATCATGACTGCAAAGCCCCGCTAACAGCTCAAATGGCTCAGACATGAATCTTTCATGCATTAATGCCCAAGCCAATCGAGGTTCCTCCCTGATGGATTATCCATGAGGGGGCGTTGCATTGCATCGATGATCAGCGTCAAGCAAAAGGGATTTGGGCCGGTCTGTTTCATTCGCCGCTTGAGCATGTTCTCGGATGGATGGAGATGCTCGGTGTTTCCCTTAGCGACTTGAGGCAATATTGAGATTTTGCAATCCTGGCACTATTGGTCTCACTGAACGGTACTGAGTGCGTCCAGGATCCAACATTGCATCGACGCTGGCGTGAGGCGGGCCAAGTCACACGCTCGTTATCGTATACCTAGTAGGGAGCGAAGATCAAGATAAGTGAGGCTGCCGATATGTCCTGTTGTCTGGATCATCGACCAATTTGCTCACCGTGTTCCCGCCAATCGTCTCCGCCAAGTCGGAATAAAGTACCATGAAGCAGACATTGTAATCTCAGAAATATTTTTTGTTATTTGAGACATCAGGGCTTGTAAAATGAGTGCCCAAGACTTCGTTCTGCATAGTACTCAGTCGCTTGGAGGAGCTCGGTGCTCAAGTGTCCATACTGTTCGTATTCGTTTTTGAGGCACATACCACACGCCAAATGCATTAGAAAGAATAGACAGATCAAACGCTAGGGTTTGAATGGTTGAATTTTGTTCTTAGTATTTTTCACGAAATTTCGGTTGCAGACTGGCGACATGCCATTGGTGATCCATAGACTGGTACGCTTGTGCTCCGGTCCCTTCGCGCACAATATGGTCAAGCGCAAATAGCGTTCGCACGGGAACCATCACCAACAGGTTGTATTTCCCTTTGAGGATGCTAAACGGAGATAGTGTATCTGGATAGTATACTTAGGGTCTTGATGTAAGTTCCACTTATTAGGTATCAAGAAATGCAATCCAAAGTCCGTTCCCGCGTGATGGTATAGCTACCTCCAAAATGAATCCATTCTTGCACCCAGTCAGCTGCGACAATATACCGATGCAATGTGTCTTTAATGAGAGCAAGAGTGTTTTGATCAAGTTTCCTCGGCATTGTGTAGATTTTGCCGCCATTTGATGAAACCACACACATGAGCACCTACCATACACCGAAGGAGGCAATCCCGGATGGAACTAGAAACACGCCGCGCCAAGAAGTGTCTGTTCTTCAGAACATCACTAGTAACGCAAATTACCTTCTGAGATACTTTCCGTACGCTTCTTGTTTGGCCAAACCATCCAATTCGATGTGAACGCTTTCTCCGTAGACATCGTGGGTTCTATTCGGCGAAACTCAACACCAACCCCCTGATCACGTATTCTCTCTTGAGAAAAGATTTTCTATCAACAACAAACCACATTCTCCTCCAGATTCCTCATCAACAACCTCAACACGTCGCGCTCTTTACAAAAGCCAACAAAAGCCATGAATCTCAATGACTGCCCCTGAAATTTAGCTCCCTACTCTTACGCAAAACAGTTGCTCTCTGGTGACGATAGATCACGTATAAGCAGAACAGCTTACGTCCCCTGCGCAACCTATGTCGATTGAACTCGTTGTATTCGTTGTGTCACGTCCACTCCGCGGAGCATCACACCTGTTTTCGAGCCTTGAACGAGAAAATTGTCGCACTTGAACGAAGAGAACCTAAATTAACACATACACCTCCGTAACAACAATGCCCCATTGGCAGATCCTTAGAAAAAGGTTAGCATACTCAGCTCACCTGTGCGAACGACCGAGTGGACATGACAAGTCGCTACATTTTCGTAGTTTGTGAACAACGAAGGGATATTGGAGAGAGGGCGATGGGCTCACACGTACTCGTTGGTCAGAAACAATAGTTATTGTTTCTCTAGGAAGCAGCTTGTTCACTTCCAACAATGGGTCACGAGAAATGTTGCCCCAAAGCTACGTACTTGCACTTGACGCCCGCTAAGCAACAAAAACATCGATACAAAGAGGCCTATCCTACCCTCAGCTATATAACCACGATTGAAAAAGATGGCCCTGCGCGTCAGGCCTCGCAAAAAAGCAGAGAGAATACTATGCACGAGGGTTTGCAACCGCCTTTCTCATACAAAACGCATTCATTCATCGATACCGAGCAAAACACACCTAACCAAACCCAGACTCCAACCCACTCAATGACTCGTGAACGACACCCGAAAGCTACACGACATGCGGCCCCTCAACCTTAACCATGACAGCGGTCAGTCCCGCCGATCCCATCATGCGCCCTGACTTGTCATTACACCAAACCTACCTAAGCAAACACGTCTTTCGAGTTGAATTACCCGAAACAGCCATTGAAGCTACCCCATTCGGCATCCCACGATACCCACCGAGCACATACCCATACATACGACTACTCTGCATCAAGGAAAAGTAAATCTCCTCTCGATCCCATGAACGATCACGCACCTGCCGGCCCTACTATGCGCCTATTCAAACTACCGAAGGCAATCCCTCCGAAAAACTTGCCCCAGTATAAAATATGCAATCACACAGATAATATGTAGAGCGAAATAGGGGGCAATGCTCAAAGGAGACGAGAGCGGGAGGATACCTTGCAGGAGGAACAAGGCGTATAGATGCGAGGTGAAATATGTGGACCTTGAATGATCGAGGAAAAGGAAACAAGCACGATTTTGTGTCTTATGCAATCAGTTACTATGATATCAGGATAGACACAAGACCTGGCATCGTTCACGTGCTGTGACACGGTAGGCATTCATACTAATTCTTTAAGGGGGGGTATATGTACATCTATGTACCTACGATCCAAAACAGTCAGGTCGGTGGTCCACAGCGGTCTCGCTGTGGACGACTCCCTCACTCTGCACCGCCTGTAAGCCAATTCCACCATGCGTTTTGCGGCAGCCCTGTTTCGAGTCCACAGGCGCGCACGATTGCCACTGTGACCGCTCCGAGGACACTTACGCCGCCGAGGACTTTGAATAGCACAAAGCCACTTCGCTTCACCTCATCGCCAAAGCTGCACAGCCCAAGGGGGTCTCGTGAATCCAAGGTACCGGCTTTGCTGTATCTATGGCTAACCTTTTCTGCTCCCTTCTCGTCGCCGTGTCGTATAACAGCCCATTCTGCTCTTGGCGAGCCACCGGGCGTCGCTACAATGGTGCCACGTGATACTTCCTCTCCAACGCGTTCGAGAAGCCATTTGGCACGGTCGGTTCGTTGCAGCTCCTCGAAGCGGTCCCGCTCATTCCTTAGACTGCGTTGCAGATCAGTAGCCCATTTGGCGATCCGTATGTCAGGCAAGGGCGCATCCCCTTGACCGATGTTATATCGTGTTAAAGAGAAGTCAGTTGGACTGTCGAGATCAGACTGAGCAAGTGATGGTGAAGTCGCCAGAAATGGAGACTGGGCGTTGGAGGTGTAGAATGGAGACCCGGACCTTGGGACGAGGACACCAGATGGAGACACAGCCGAGAAAACTGACGAATTCGCGGATGCTATGATTACATTTAGCTCGAATGAATTGTTGGGGGAGAGGGGGGGGAAGCCTTACCAGTCATGGTAGCCCCATTGAGACCCACAGAGGCTGTCGCCGGACTGCGTACTTGCTGAAGGCTATGCAGGATGAAAGAGTCGCCTGGCAATTTGGTCCTTTTCCGCCATGACAGGAACTTCTTGGCTGCTGCATGCCGTAGCCACGCGATCGACTCTGGGTCGAATACTTGGCTTACAAGCGCTGTAAGTTCAGAAGGTAGTAGAGGTTGAACATAGTCTGGTGACATAAGCAATGATGCATCCATGGTCTCATTATCGGGTCCAGGTGTTGATGATATTGCATAAGGGTAGGTCGGTGTACTGAATGGGTATTGTTCTGGCTCCGTAGAAGTAGATATTGGATGGACTATCGACAGTCCTTGGACAGCAAGCAGCGCATCATCCAAGGGTTTACCGAAGAAGAACGGCCTTATAGAGGAAGTTTGAAGTCGCGCAAGAATAGAAGTCTTGAGGGCTACAACTTCTTGCGCTGTGAGAGTATCAGATTTGGCGATCACAGGTATAACATTAGTCAGCGACGAGAGACGCTGCATATAATCAATATCTTCGGTTATGTCTCTGCCTTCAGGATATGTCAATAACCTTTCTCTTCGCTTTGGGGTTTACTTACTTGGCGGTAAGAGGTAAAAGACTAGATCAACTGAATTACCTCCACTCCCACTAACGACACTAAGGACGTCGCTATCTTCCATAGTCGGGATTGATGTCATTTGGTAAAGCAGAGACTCGACATAATCGACGACCACGGCCATGTCTTCTCTGGTCGTAGAGCCTGATGGGAATCCAGGCGTATCCACAAACGTGATATTCCTTTCGAGGACTGAGTCTACGCCACTTCGTCTCCTCCTGTACGATCCACTATCTTCCACATCTGTCCACCAATGTGGATATGGCTTGGTACTGGCATGGATCTCAGTCACTTTTGTTGTGCCCATGTAATTTGACTTCCTCCTACGTGATCTGGATTTGGGCGGAGATGTTTGCGAGATAGAGTTGGATGGTGAAAGTGAGTCTACGTGTACAATGTCTTCGCAGACTTGCACGATGGACCGAATCAGAGAAGTCTTCCCTACGCCTAAACCCTGTTGTCAGCTATGTTGCCATTAATCGTACTTGGAAGCAAGTTACATACCATTCTCCCCGGCAACAAGAACTTTGAATTTTCCCATAGCTTTACCCTTTGTCGTGAAGGGCCTCCTTGCTGGCATTTGAATGCTGGGCATAACAAGCTGAGGAAAGCTGCTCGAGGCACCTGGTTGTGTGTCTAAGTCTTCCCCTTCATCTTCACCACTTGACGTAACGGCCTGGCTGGCCAGCTCGTCGGCAGTAGAGTCTTCGTCCGAAAGTTTGATCGAGTTTACGGATGCTCCACTTGGGGTGCTAGCTATGGCTGGTGTGATACTGGAAGGGGGAGCCTGGGTGGGGGATGTCGATCGAGTGTGGCTTGATACTCTCCGCTTCGATCTACGAGCTGAAGCTAGTTTTGAACGGTCAGGGGACTCCCCTGAGGTGCAACTCTTCCCATAGTCCTTTGAAGCACTCGAAACATCTTCAAGTTTGTGTGTGGTGATTGTAGTACTTTCGGGTCCAAACGCGGCTTCGAGGGTGTCTTCCAAGCTCTGTACGCCATATGTCTCTCCCCGGTGTTTACCCAAAGTATGTGTGCTAGAAGAAGAGGTTGGTGGTGACTGATCGAGTTCCTCTTCCCGCCTCAAGAAGAACGCGGTGGGGACATTGCTGGACGCGACGGCGGGATGATCGACGCTTGACTTGCGGGACCGTGGCTTAAGTTGTGGCGGTAGGGCGTCACCGCCCGGTAGCGGTCGCATGCTGGAGAGTTGGTCTGCACATTCAGCGCCAGGCCAGAAAATGTAGAGAAGAGGAAGAGTAAAGAAGAAGAGGATGTAACAAGCTTCTGTAGGTGTACGGAAACCAACGCAGCGATCACCGCGGTACCGCCCCGCAAGAGCCCCGCGCCAGGAAGCTTGGACTATCAACTATGCTGGGTATTTGTAGATGGCGGCCAATAATGACCAGTTAGGAATTGCCACAGATCCCGAGAGAGTACGTTTAATATATTGGGCGTGGGTTTGCAAGTCGTCTTTGTAAAGTATCCTGTGCCAGCTGGTACTTTGCTTGTAACATGCAGAGGGCGAATCAGCCGCCCTATCAATCCCGTCAGGTGACGTTATCGCACATGATGCCTGACCTCACCACCATGTTTGTCTCACACTGGTGCTTGTACGCATATCATCTTGGTCCATTTGTATCATTTTTTCATTTTGCCCTTCGCCTTTCAACATTCTGTCCGCCCTATGTTATACACCACCCAATTCTGCAACCGTTGCTCCAGACCTCTCTCTCCGTGCGCAAAGTGCGCCATACAGCCCAGAAAGACCCAGATAGCCATCCACAGACATTAGCTATCGAAACATGTGTGAACTAAAGCAGAGAAATGAATGAGACCAGACAAGAGCTGAACGAATACATGAAAGGTGTGATATGGAAAGATGCGAAAATGTAACCACTCGCTATGCAAGGGTTCAAGACCCAGAGAATAACAGCGGACGCCCAGACTTTTCCACGAATATGATGACTTTTATACAAGCGCTGAAGGGCCGGGTACAGTACACATAGCTAGAGCCGTCAATCGTTAGGAGATAATGTCAGTTACCGCGAACGACCAAGGAAAGAATTACGGTTGGAGAAGGAGAAGGCTGCAATGGGGACGAGGCTATTTGAGCGAGCACATGGCTGCCCATCTAAGCCTCCTGAGTGGCACCTCGACCACCCCGAGCTGGGCCGCCACGACCGCGAGGCTGGAAACCACCACGCTGGCCTTGTCCGCCAACACCTCCACGGCCGCGAGGAGCACCACCGCGAGGGAAACCGCCACGGAACTGTTCAGGATGACGCTGACGACGCTCCTCTACCTTAAGCTCGACATCGTTGACGGTGTGGGGGTTGGCAGCGACGGCAGCTTGGAATCCAGCAGAAGTCTTGAAGTCGACGAAAGCGCAGTTCTAAAATTCATGTTAGCTTGCACGTTGTCGTCATGGAATTGCATGACTCACCTTGGGTCGGCTGATATCGAGATACTCAATCTCCCCAAACTTGGTGAGAAGAGCCCTCAAAGCGCCTTCCTCGACCTGGCTGTAAACATTTTTGATGTAGGCGCGCCTCTGGTCAGCGTCTGGGGTAGGTCCCTGGTTTTGGGCACGGGACTGCTCTTTCTTGTGGCTGGCAGTTTGCCAACCAGTTGCCTCGCCTTGGTTGGCCGAAGGGGACTGGTCGCGGGCCGGTGCTGCAGCCTGCGCAGGCGCGGGTGCAGCTGCAGGCTGAGTTGCAGTGGTGCTCTTGGGCTGTTGTTGAGCCGCAGGAGCGGGGATGACAGGTGTAGCAACCTTGTTTGCTGAAGCCGCGAGGCTGGCCCATGTCCTTGGAGCGGCAGGCTTAGGGGGACCAGAGGGCATAGCAACGGGAGCAGGCTTGGAGGCAGCAGGTGTAGGGGCAGGCTCCTTGGGCTTCTCCGGTTCGAGCTCTTTAACAGCCTCTGGCTCAACAGCTGCCTCTTCAGCAACAGCGGCGGGCGCTTCATCAGCGACAGGTGCCTCAACCTCTGCAGGGGCCTGCTGGGCAGCAGCGGAATCCTCTGTTGTCGACTCCTGTTGTGCTGCCTCCACCAGCTTATCATCCACTTTGTTCAAATCCTCTGCCGTGTCAGTCTTGGTGTTTGCCTCAGTCTCTGGGACAGCGGCGGAGTGGGTGGGCTCTACGACGCCATTGGCGGGGGCAGAAGACTCCTGCTGGAGCTCCTCCTCTTCCTCGGGCTCCTCGGCGAGGTAGCGGAAGATGTCGTTCAGCACAAAGTATCCATTGGTCTGTTCGGCAAGAACGAAAGTCTGGGCGAAACGCTTGTGTGGCTGGCCTTGGTTGGAAATCTCGCCGATGACTTGGATGACGATATTGGCATCAGAGCCCTGAGAGTCAACGTTTGTGACGCGAACCTTGGTGTCCTTAAAATCAAGGCCCTTGATGCGCTCATTGATGGCCTGAGAACCATTAATGGGAAATTGAATCACACCAGAAGAGTATAGCTTACCTTTTGACCAAGGCAAACGCTGACCTTCTCCTCCTCAACACCGGAGACATATTGGGATCGCTTGTTGTAGAATAGCTGTATGTCAAGTCAATCATGTGTCGCTAGTGTGCTGTCGCGGGCATGAAGCCACTCACGTAAAGGCGCTCAGGGCTCTTGCTCAGAGTGGTGTAGTACTGCTCGACAAAGTACCAGCCAACCTCATCCTTTGGGATTTCGGAGGCAGATGCTTGTTGCGCCGTCTGGCTGGCAGTAGGTTGCTGGGAAGGTGTAAAGTTTGAGGCGCCAGTAGTGTAGCTGTTTTCGTAGCCCTGTGGCGCATAATTGCCATTGACGGGGCCGGTAGACTCGGTGGATGCCATTCTGACGATGTGGGATGGGGTTGGAGAGGGGGTGTTGAAAGTTTGTTTTTGGTCTGGCGCAATGGAGTAGGAGTGGAGGGAGCGACGACGAAATTAGTAAGCCCAACGTCTACAAGACAACACAAGCGTTAGCGATCTAGACGAATGTGACATGTTCCATGTGCGACACATACTGGACCGAGTCAAAGGCAACGGAAGGGAAGCCGCAGAGGCACACAGGTGCTCCAGAAGAAGCAAAAAGTGGAGGGGAAATGGCGCGAGAGGAGAACGGTTTGTGCGGAAGCTCCTGGAGATGGAGCTAGTAATGGGGTTGGAGATGGAAGCCGACAGGAACAGGTGTTGGGTGGGGGTTTTGCGCGTGCGAGCTTGTGTGCGTGGGCGAGAGGAACATTGATGGTTGTGAGGGCGAGATTTGGTCGCCAGTCTGTGCGTTTTCCTCCAATGAGCCGAGGGCTCCAGTCCTCGACCAAAACCGGCAGGCCTGCCAAGACTCAGCCTCTAACCACGCTGTCTTCTCAGCAATGCTTGCAGTTGTGTCTGTATACACGACTGCCAAGTACAAGGCAAACTTTACATGCCTCTTTCCAACTCTCTTGGTTTTCTGGGAGGGACGTTTGACCATGGCGAGTACCTGAAAAGTTCAACAAGCGAGCTAACCTCAATGTGGATAGATATAGAGACAGATAATATCGCAGCTAACTAACAACCCAAATACATGTCACCGTCGCGGCTTCGAAGTATAGCTCGATACAAAGATCATGGTTTGATCGTCACATGGCAGCTCAAGATGAGTTCGTCAGCAATGCGGGGCTTAACTCAAGTGACTGGCGCATACACGTAATCACCAAGATCCACAGAAAGTCTATTAAACTGATAGAGTTAACATCAAAAGGAACTCCACTAGTTATACTCCTATACTCCTACCCAAAAACCCATATGAGCAAGACAATGCGGATGACTGGCGGATATGGGCTCATGTCCGACTTCTCCGACTTCTCCGGATGTCCCCGAGCTTTCATCCCATACTTCGTACAAACTCTAGGTACCAAAACAATAACATTGGGCATAAGCTGATAGCCTTGCCAAACTCCGACATCAGCTCGGGTATGTGCTCATTGTCACAGTACAACTCTAAGGCCGTTCAGGACTCGGTCTCGGCATCTGGTCGTGGCGAGCCAATCAGATGACAGAACCATCATCGACCACCAACGCGTTTAGTACGACGTCAGTACGGAAGCCGAATGCCTACGCGGTCTTGAAAATTAGCGATCATAATACAAAATCTTGCTTCATTCTGTACTTAAACATTACTTCACCCATGGGTGTACTTTGCTTTTGTCTTACCTCGTCCTTGTCATCCACTCATCTTATCATTCTCGAAACATTGCACCATCTTCACGAACACTTACAGCCAACGTACTGCACCGAATTTGAAATCAGCTAATAAACCTGAGTATTCAACACCGCGCCATCATGTCACAGTCAATATCGACGAGTTTGACACCGTCAATCGACGAGAAACCCGAAAATATGCCACCCGATCTTGAACGGCAGTCCAACGATCGGACAAAAGTTGAGCCAAGTCAACAGCCATCACCACCAGAGCCAATCACACCGTGGCATCCCAGCCAATTCCCAGACGGCGGTAGGGACGCATACCTCTGCCTCGTAGGGGCTGCTTGCTGTCTGTTTTGCTCATTTGGATGGCTTAATGCCCTAGGTGTCTTCCAAAACTATTATCAAGGCCACCAACTGCGCGAATACTCGCCCTCTGACATTGCTTGGATACCATCGCTACAAATATTCATTATGTTTCTTCCTGGTCCACTGGTTGGCTTGGCGAACGATAACTATGGCCCAAGATATATACTCTTGTTTGGGATGTTTTTTCACGTCTTTGGTGTCATGATGACATCCTTGTGCAAAGACTACTACCAATTTCTTTTAGCACAAGGAGTGTGTTCTCCTCTGGGCCTCAACTGCATTTTCCAAGCTGCTGCAAGTTCACTACCTACCTGGTTCTTGAAGAAACGGGGAATGGCTTTTGGAATCATGGCTGCCGGATCTGGTCTTGGAGGCGTCATCTTTCCCATCATGGCATCCCATCTCATCCCACAAATTGGCTTTGCTTGGACAATGCGAACTCTTGCGTTTATGATCCTAGGTCTGTTGACTATCGCACTATGCACAATCAAGTCACGCCTTCCGCCAAAGCCTCGATCGTTCCAGCTCAAGGTCTTCTTAGAGCCCTTTAATGACGGAAAATTCCTCTTGATCACAATCGCATCGTTCTTTACCTTCCTTGGCCTCTTCGTTCCCATCACCTTCATACAAGTGGAAGCCAACCATAAGGGCATGGGCTCAAACCTCGCAAGCTACCTTCTCCCTATCCTCAATTCTGCTAGGTATGCATTGACCTCTGCATTCATGTATACGGACATGCTAACCAACCTTATAGTATCTTCGGTCGTATTATCCCCGGTATGCTTGCTGACAAGTATGGAAAATTCAACATGCAAGCACTCTGCTGTCTTGTGGCAGGCATCGTGGTCCTCGCCCTGGGCATACCTGCATCAGGGAATGCTGCGTATATCGTCTTCGCTGTATTGTATGGGTTCTTCTCTGGTGCTTACGTGTCGTTGTTCCCTGCACAGATGTCGCAGATCTCAAAAGTTGAGCAAATCGGCGTTCGCGTAGGGGTCGCATTCGCATGTGTTTCATTTGCTGGACTTGTGAGTGAACCGATTGCAGGAGCAATCGTGGTCGCGAATAAAGGCGCTTATTGGGGAATGAATCTCTTCGCAGGTCTTGTTCTTGTGGCAGGCGCAATGATATTTGTTTGGGCTAGAATGATCCTCGCTGGTTGGAAGATCATGGCATGGGTTTAAGATGCTCTGAAATTGCCCTTGAGTAATGGTCTGTAAAACTTCACCTGTTCCTTGGATGGAATTTCTGAGACACGAAATGCTCCCAAGTCAAACACGAAGGAAAATTGTACTTGTACGAAGTAGCTGTAAAAATAGAATAGAACTCATTTTTGACAGGAAACACTAGACACATAGTACTCATTCAGTATATTCTTTCTAAGGGGAGAGAGTAAGAAAGTCAAGAGAGTTTGCGGCTACAAGGAACAAAGCTGTTGCTTAGCTTGCGACGGACTTCATACCTACGAAGTAGGTAGGTGGGTAGATAGATTTGTGCACGGACCACGTCTTTGAGGTTTCCCCTCGCGACAGCTTACTTCGCATTCTTCATTCTTCTCAGTATGGCTTTGAACGATGATGACAGACCTTAATTAAAAGGGCGCCTAAAAAAAGTGACTCATCGCATGCAGCTTCGTACATCTCATGTCAAAGTGGGCCGTACATCAGCTCGTACTTCGTACATGTTGTACAACATCGTACAGCTTCGTACAACCTAGTTCGTACTTCACATAATCCAACACCAAGCAGCCTTTGGGCTGATGCAGATCTGAAGACTCGGCAGACAAAAAATCATCCGAATGGGACTCCTGATCCGCATTTTTAGCTCGCTTTTATTTCCCTCTTGGAAACAGTAGAATTATCAGCAATTGACTATGCCAAAACAACGACAAACATGCACTAGGTAAGGCTCTATGCAGCTGCCTGCTTTGTTGCTACCTGTATGCTTCTGCCTCATTGCCAAGGTTACTATCGTGTCGAAATGTTGTATCCAGGCATTGTGACCTTTACGCACAACATGAGATAGGTTTCTTGCTCAACAAGCGATGGCTGATGTGTACTTATAGGTGTAGCCAACGACGGCAGAAGTGCGACCGGAGATCTCCTTGTACGTAAAGTTTATGTACGATATCTAATTGCGAATGGCGCTCATGATGTTCAGGTACACGTTGCGTACAGAATAAAGAGGCGCATCTATGTACGACCCAATGGAAAGAGGGGTACAATCCAGCTGTACATCGGCAGTATCCAAAGAAGCCATCACTTACTGCAAGGTCAGTTGCAAGTTCGAACGGCTCATCTTCAGACCCATTTCCAGATGCTTTATCATCCACTTCGAACAATGGTCCTACGGCTCCTGCACAGGATCAATCACAGGTCAACCTATTACCTGAACGTTTCAATATTGGTGAATCAAGAGTTCTGGATATCAGTATTGGGTCACTTCTCATCGAGAAAGACCAAACTACGACGCACCCAACCATATTCGATCAAGGCATGAATTTTGTCAAGTCACATGGGAAAGTGAGAAATGAACCCTGGCGCTCTCCGAGCTGTTTCTCGCCTGCAGCAAAAACAGCAGAAGTCCAATACTTACAGTCTCTTTTACCTGACCGAGATGAATTACTTGCCATCGTTGATTACTACCACGAATGTATGCTGTATTGGATAGGTGGCTTGTATCATGGCCCCACTTTCAGACAGCAAATATTAAAAAGATTTGGCGCCTCCTCCACGATGGACCTAAGGGACGTTGATTGGAGGTGGATGGCCTTGATGTGTATGTATCCTCCAGCTCGACCTGTCCCTATTACTCGATTATGGGTAGGATCTTTCGCATATCTCAGAGCCATTCTCCTGAAGATCCCTCATTTGCGCTCAACATGTAGAGCACAAAGTAGAACATACCTATCTGATCAAATTGCTAACTGGCGCTCAGTTGCAATCATGTCATCTGCTCTTATTGCTTCCCCAGAGACACTCTCTACATCTTGGGGCTACCCTATCGATGACAAGATACGAATATCGCGAGCCTGGGGTGGCGCTGCTGTTACATGCCTGACGTTAGGCAATTACACTTCTCAGTACCACATATACTCGGTGCAGGCGATTTCCGTACTCCATGCGTACGAGCATTTGGTGGGCTCTTCGAATCAGTGGGCAGTGCTGCAAAGTGCTGCAATTGTTATCGCAAAGGGTCTAGGTTTACATCGGTATGTTTAATTAGCAAGGGGCTTGCACTATATGTATATACATACCCAGGATACTGATTTTGAATAGACTCGGCCCCCATCCGGATAACCTAAGAATAGCGGAATTGAGCAAGGATGAGAAAGAAGCATTCATCGAAAAAGAAATGGGCCGAAGGACTTGGAATAAGTTAGCTGTTCAAGAGTGGTAAGTATATCTATGAAAATTTTGTCCTTTCTTTCTTTCTTCTCTAGCGCAACTTCTTGTATTCCATGCTAGCATTCGGATTGTATGGGTAGAGCCTTGCTGATCTGACATCTTCAGGCTCTGTTGCGTCTCACAGAACCAATGCACAGTGAACATTCAAAAACGCTTTTTCATAACTGGACAGCTAAAAAACCTTGACGAGGAAAGCATGCTACCTATTGCTGATGGAAAGCCTTGCTTCGCATTGGTCAGCAGCTATTTCTATGAATATGCTAATGCCCTTATTGAGTTCCATAACACCATTATGGCATCTGAAACTGCTGATGAATCCAGTCGCTATGCGATGGTTGTCAAATTAGATGGCGATTTTCGTCAAAAGTGTGCAGATGCCCTTCCAGATTGTCTCAATATCAAGATACCTCTGGATCCGTCCTGGCCAAAATGGGTGAAATGGGCACGGTAGGAATATGAGTGCGTAGAAACAGAGCGATATACTAATTAAGACTTTTAGAAATTTGCATGAAGCATCTGTCAACCACAAGATTATCATGTTGCACCAAGGCTTTTTAAGCAAAGGCTTCCGCAATGTGCGATATGCATACACGAGGTGGGCCATCTCAACATCATCAAAAAACATCATCAATCTTTATGGACTGCGGGATCATGAAGAACCCCAATATTGGGTCGAACAAGCTTTCGTTGTTACGTCAGCTATCTGTCTTATTCTGGACATGTTTCATCGTCCAGCCACGGACGCCGAGGCCACTGAGTACTATGAATACGTGCAGAAAGCAATCAGATGGCTGCAGCAATTCCCCACAAGTTCAGTAACTGTTCATGGAGTTCGGTTACTCTCTTCATTGCTACAAGAGTATAATAAGTTGCATGAAGGAGCCCGTTCGCAGATGGCGGCAACCACATCTACATCAGTGCAGGTGCACGATCCAAACGAGCTTCCGCTGCCGCAACACATGGAAATTCCCTGGCTCAACGATGATACAGCACAGTTTAATTTTGATATTGATAATTTCGCGTTCGAGGATCTGATGGAGTTTCTTCCAGCTGAAGGTGGGCTTGATGCCAATATGTTCTTCGGCAGCATATCTGGTTTGGCCAACGGGCCAGCAGATTGATAGACAAGGGCCAAACTACCAAGGAGGTCCAACTTCGCAGCGAGTGTACATGGAATGATAGGTTATAGAAACTCTTTCCCACAAACTTTCATCAGTCAGATGATGTGATCTTCGTTGAACTATTGTATCTGTTTGTCATACATCCCTTGTAATGTAATCCCCTTACATGAACATACCTAGACTCTAAAGCTCTGAAAAGGTTCCTGATCAATTACGTCAAAGGCCGCGGAACTTGACATGCTCTACAATTGGCTGTATTTTGAATAGCTGTTGTAACTAAGATTGAACGAGATTAGTGCGCCTCCTGAAGAGAAGGTTTGTCTAGGCTCGAGTACCCAACTGCTCCTCGAAAACCCTCGACATCTCAGCTTGACGATCTGTGCCGTCACAGGTTACGTGCGTAAACCCCCCTGTATTATGTATTATAACCAGGGTTACAACACGCCCCAGCTTTTGTATACCCCCGAAATGCGACACCCGGCCACGCGACATTGGCGCATGCTAAACGAAATTTGGGGAAACTATTCACGAACCTATAGCCAGCTCCAGGATTTCGACCGCGTGTTCTGTCCTTAGTTGCCCTGTTTGCAACGTGACTTGGTATGATCAGATGCTCGCATGGAGGGGTACATCACCGATTAGGGAATACTTGCCGCCGACTACCGAGAGCTCCCATTCGGCTCTTTTGAAGATTACGCTACATAGCTACCCCGGCTCTTGGGAAAGTTGGTGTTTATAATTGGTCGAAACATTGAGTAGTTCACGACCTCCTTTTCCTTCCGCTGGAATAGGCGAAATTGCCGCTATTCAAGCATGTTAGACGGACTTTTACCTGTTCCAGATTTCACAGCATTCACCTAAGTTAGAGAGTAAAGGCATAGTAACCACACGAAAGCGTATAGCAGCAGCATGAGCTGTTCTTCCATAAAGGCATTGCCAAGGGTGTATTTGCATAGAAAAGTCTGCTTGCCCATAGACTTGACACATCAACCGAATACTTTACCTCGAGTCTGTGGTTACATCTACCAGGTTGCCGCGGAGGTAATCCTTCCTTTAATGAACATACTAGGGTCTCCACCAGTTAAGATGTCTCATCCATCCACCCACAACGAAGTCGCAAAACACCAGATTCCCCGGTAAACTAACCGGCGCTAAATCTACCACAGAACACGCGATTATCTCAACTTCCATCAGGCGCCATGTTCACGCTATACTGTCCAGCATCTTGAACTGCCCAAACTAGGATGACCTCCGTACATGCCTTGACGCGTCGGTAGCCGGCTCCAACAATTTAGGGCACGATGCAACGTCAAAAGGTCTTTTTGCTTGATTTTTAGTCGAGACCCAATGAGCCGTTCTCCTTACTGCCGAAGAGAAGTCATGTCGTTACTCAAGAAACCCTGCCCAAGGAGGGTGTATGGGACCTAGATTTCACCCTGACAGACATAGCAAGCATCATGCGTAAAGGGCTCACATACATATAAGGGTCCGGAAGAAAGATTAGGTTGTACAACAGCCAGGTTCACGTACTTCCGCACACTGTCCCAGCCATGTCTTTCAAAGCAGCTGCTGTGTCTCTACCACTCCTCTGGCACTATGCAGCAGCATTCCCAGCAGGTCCTGGCTTCTGGCCAAATGGCACTTCTTCTCCCACCATCGACTTCCAAGCTGAGGCAGCTTATAGTTTGATGGAAACATATGACGCGAGTAATTGGTTGAACAAGTTTGACGTCCAAGCTGTAAGCTGAAAACTTTATGACATGTCTGTGTAAAGCTAATTCTTGTAAGATTGCCGACCCTACTCGTACGTTACTTCGTTGTAAACCTTGACTGAGCACTAATCATCCTTATTAGATGGGTTCGTTGAATACGTCAATCAGCAGCAAGCACAACAGCTTGGCCTGTTGAAGACGCAGAATAACCAAGTATACATGGGCGTAGACTCAACAAGCAAATTGGATCCTAACGGCTCAGGCCGTAAGAGTGTCCGAATGCAAAGCAAAACGGCATACAATCGAGCACTCATCATTGCCGACTTTGCCCATGTCCCTGGGAGTAACTGTGGTTCATGGCCTGCATAGTAAATCTCCGTATCTTTATCAAACCATACCGCCATACTGACACGGCTTTAGCTGGATGGTAGGTCCAAACTGGCCCAACTCTGGCGAATTAGGTATGTCTAATCCTCTTCCGTCACCCAATATCCCCTAGTGTACATAAGCACTGAACACGCGACCACCTAGACATCTACGAAGGCGTCCACCTAAACACCTACAATCAAATCACCCTTCACACCTCCCCCGGCTGCACACCCTCTGTCGGCCCTGGCGGTCAAACTGGCAACCGCGTCGCGAACGCAGACTGCGGTGCTGGCGGAGGGTATAACGGCTGCGGCGTCATGTCCACCAGCGCAACGTCATATGGCACCGCGTTCAATGCCAATGGCGGCGGTGTGTATGCAAGCCTGTGGACCAGCTCGGGTATCAAGGTCTGGTACTTTGCGACTAGAGATATCCCTGGCGATATCCGCAGTGGAAACCCAAATCCAAATGCGTGGGGCACACCTGTGGCGAATTTTGCAGGGTGTGATTTCGATGGCAAGTTTAGGAATATGAACATTGTGAGTTTGGATGTCACTGATTGTGTTGAGGAAGCTAATTCTTGCGTCCAGGTCTTTGATATTACGTTCTGTGGGGATTGGGCTGGTGGTGTTTGGGGCTCGACTTCATGCTCGCAGATTAATCCAAGCTGTAATGCGTATGTTGCACAGCAGCCGCAGTCTTTCGGCGATGTGAGTATTACTTTAACTTACGCGCTGGGACGAATGCTAACTTTTGTTCAGAGTTACTGGCTGGTCAACTCGATCAAGGTGTACAGTGTATAAGCTGTACGCTCGGTAAGCTTTGGCTACATACTACCTTCACCTACACTGTTTATACTATCCAAGCATTGTACATAGCTCTCGTTCAGTGTCATATTGGACGTCGTATATCAAGATGGGGCACTCGCTATATATTCTAAGAATCTCAAGTTTTTATTGATATGTAAGTTTACAACATATCTCTAATCCTCTTCGACAGCCTTTTTCAAAGCCTCAATTTCGCCCTTCTGCCACTCCACAACCTTGCCCTGCCACTTGCCCTTCCCGCCACCTTTGACCGTGCTCACAACCTGCTTGACCTTAGCAGCCATCTTATCTAGTAACTCAGCTTTCCCAATAATAACAATCGACCCCGCACCCTTCACCTCCCCAGAGCACAACACCACAACTCCCTTATCCTGCACCGCATCCCTAATTTCAAACACAACAAGATTGATAAAATCCAACCCATCTCCTGCGCGATGCGAGAAGACACTCTCCCTCTTCTCAAGCACAGCCTTAATCCTCTCCCCTTCAAACCCCGCAATCTCCCCCAACATCTTCTTCTCCCTCTTCCTCGCATCGGAAACCTGCTCCGCAAGTCTCTGCACATTACTCGCCACATCGGCAGGTTTCGCGGTACTCGACAACGAGACTGCAATGCCGCGCAAGCCGTTGAGAGCCTCTGCCGCCATATTGATCGCGCGATCGCCCGCAGTGAAGAAAAGTCTGCAGTTTGTGCCTCGCACGGATTGCGTGTGGTGCAGGAGTATGACGCCGATGTGCGAGGTTTGCTTGAGGTGTGTGCCGCAGCAAGCGTTGTAGTCCAGGTCTCCGATTTTGATGAAGCGTACTACGCCTTTTTCGCTGTCGTAGTCTTCAGGTAAGGAGTCGCTGACTTTTCCGGCTGGGGTTTCGACCGTGATGGGGAGGTTGTTGCGGATGGTTTCGTTGCAGCGGGATTGGATGAGTTGGAGTTCTGAGTCGCTGGGTTTGCGTGGGATTTCAATGTAGTTCATTTCTCCAGAGGGGGCCATGTTCCATCCAAGTGTGGGGAGTTCCATGGTATCCATGATAGCAGAAAGTAGGTGTTGGCCAGTGTGTTGTTGCATGTGGTCCCAGCGACGGGCGAAATTTATTGTTTGTTTCACTTTGGTGCCTGTTCCGAGAGGCTTTGGAGAGAAATGAATACAGCGAAGGCCATGGCGTTGGATGTTACTTATGGAAATGGGATCCTGGGTTCCCTCTGACAGAGGCGTTATGGTACCATGGTCTGTTGGTTGTCCACCACCTTCAGGAAATAAGACAGAGTCGGCAAATTCAATAAGCCATGTCTTGGAGGTGGCTGCAGTATCAGCGATTCCTTTGGTAGGATCTGTGGACTTTTTGGTCTTGGATTTGGTTTGCTGAGGGTCCTTGGGTGGTATGTATTCACTGCAAGATACCACTTCCGTTTCCAATGTTTGGAGGTATGAATCTTGCTGGCATCTCAGAGCACCCACAAAGATCGGAACGGGGCCGGCTGCAGCCATTGTGGAGAATGATAAAGTATGAATCTTATGGAAAGAAGGCTTCAATCCAAACCTATGTAAAGTATGACTGTACGATAAGAGTAAACCAGACGGAAAATGAAAGAAGTTAGGAGGAACTATGACCTTAGTCAGCGACTTCACTAAGACCATCGACAAACACTACAAGCCCAACGCTAGAATGCCCGATTCATACAAGCATTGAAGCTTTCAGGCACTGTGATGTTGGGTGAACCTAGCGACAACGTGATAGGGCGCAGATTCAGACTCGATCGATAAGGTTGTGGTCGCTTGAGGCGAGCCGAGGCAAGTTTAGCCGCAAGGAGATTGCTTTGGCTGTTCGTAGCCAAACCTAAGCCCTTCATGACTCCAATGTCACAACTTTATCTGGTGACTGAATCTAGACTTCGCTTCGAATATGGTATAGTAATGAAATAACACGCGTTTTTATGTGGGCTGGCCATCCCATAACACTTAGGCGGACAACATCGATGACGTATTGAAGCCAAACATTGATCACAACTTCGTGAAATGTAAGGACTAACAGCAGATCTACCATCACTTCTGCTTGAGATGCAGAGATCAAGAAAGCCAACCCACGCAGAAGTCACACGCGCAATTGCCACAATTCTACCTGTAAAGGAGAATGATGTACCACGACTCTATCATACCTCGCGACACCCTCGATATGATGCCGAAACAGCTATAGTCGACCAGGTCGTGCTCAGTGTCACTCCCACCGTTGGAGTGTACAACTTGATAGGTTATCCATCGGTTGATCCAGTAGCGCATTCATCTTCAATCAAAACACGTCCACCGCGAACACTATGCTTCTTGCATCGACCTTTCACTCTCGATCGACGCAACGTGCGCAAGGGCACTATTGTCCTTTCGAGCCATACTTGTTTCGATGAAGTTTTGACTGTGGGATGGAACAAAGTGCTGGCAAGTCGATTAGGTATGGACGTGCAAAAGAGCTGCTGCATACAGGGATATAAAGGCGATCCGCAGAGGCGTATTGGCATTGTAGGCCAGGTATCCATGCCTCGTGATACTCTTCTGAGTCGCATTAGGGAGGAGTTTGGCGAAGTCGAGCTGGCGCATAAGGGAGCTGCAAGCGACATACATGTTGTTGCCATTATGAATGCCTTCAACCACGATGAAGTGGTTCGGGTGGTGGAACTGTGTCTGCAGCATAATTGGATTCTACCAAATGAAGACATGGCAGGGAAACATATACTGTATCTTACAGGACAACCTAGGGTTGGCGGACTGGAAGCTGCGAAAACTCATAGCATGACGGTTTGCTGTGTAGGCCATCGACCTGCAGAAGACTGGGGCATTCGGCATATGGGAGTACAGTTGCGTACTGTTTTCCCAGGCTTGTCCGTGAAAGAAGTGTACGAAGACGAAGAAACTCGCTGAAATAAAAATGACATCATTAAATTTCATTTTTGTTCTGTTTTGGTTCTGCTGCAGACACTAAACCTGGATCCTAAAGTGAGGAAACTGCGGCCAGCCGTCGCAGGCCAACACCTTGGATCATTCACTATCCTTTCCCTCCTCATCTCTCACCAAGACTGTAATATATACACTCGGGGTGGCTTACTTAACAATCGACACAGCTTCCCCCGCTGTTGGCTTGAACAAGACCACAATGCCTTTTCCTTACTTTGAGAATATAAGGTAAGATACCACCCCGTGGTAATGGTGAACACAGCTCACACAAAGCGCAGTACCGACTTCACTGGAACATGGTCGTCGCCACGCAATAGAAAGGCTCCAGATCCAGAGCTAGAGCCAGGACGAGGATCTCAGATAGCGCCAACGAAGCGAAAGCTTTCCTCGATTGCATGCCCGCACAGTATGACCGTAGTGCGTCCGACAAGGAAACTCACAACGGATAAAGAACGATGCCCAATATGTTTAGAAGACTACTTCGCTACATCCACAGGCCGTGGGCTAATCACACCGGTCAAGATGACTTGCTCGCATATCTTTTGCCGTGACTGCATCGAAACACACCTCTCCTGCAAGCCGACATGTCCATTCTCATGGTGTACAGCTAGCATACCCCTTCAGCCCGATAGCTGTGCTCTTTGCGCCGCGTGGCAAAAAGACCACACCCCAAAAGAATCTCTGGTCCTTACTGTACGCGCCACTGAAATGACAAACAGTATCAAACACGCACTCGCCCAACTCTCGCTCGAAAATGACTTTTACACACTGCCTAAACATACGTTGACGAATCTTGTAAATCATATTCGAGAAACGCTTAAGCGCTACGAATGGCAATTCCATTCTGCCATCGATCTTGCTGAGCTTCTAGATCCGTTCCTGCTTGCTGTCGACCCTGTTGCTGCACGAGAGCTCTATGGGCCAAGGCTATTTGTGCCTGCCCCTCTGCCTACACCATTTCCGCCTCGTGAACATGATCCAGAAGATTATCCACAGGGCCAAGAACCTTGGATCGCCGGGTTCTTTAGGCAATGGGCGCTAGAGTATGAGAAAGAGAATGGCGAGGTGAAAGATGGATGGGGTGATTGGACGAGGAAGAAAGGGGAGCAAGACGATACTTGGGAGTGGCCCTATAAACGTATCTTGACACATAGAAGCAGTGATAATGGAGAAGTTGAGTATCTGGTCAAGTGGGTTGGTAAGAGGTACTTTCCATCGTGGGTGATGGGAGGGGATCTAGATAGTACAACTAGGGGACGATATGACAAGGCCAACGGACTGACAGCCAAAGAAACAAAGTGAAGTGGGAGAATCGGATGTAACTGATACATTACATTCAAACACTAGCTAAAATTCATAAACTAAACATGTCTCCTCCTAGCCCACTCAGCCAAATACTCCCTCCCCTCAATCCTATACGTATCCTCCTCAACATAACTCCCATTATACCCCCTGCCCTCCGCCTGCAACACCATATTCACCCCACTCTTAGTCGTATTATACACCGGCCACTTCTTCAACTCCCCACCATTCGGCTCCCCACCCGCAATAAAATGAACCCACCTCGCACTCAACTCATCACTCAACTTCTTATACTCAGGCCACGGCCCGTAGTACGCCGGATTCGCAAAGACAAACGCCACTTCGCTGAAATGCGACACGCCCTTGTACGCAGGGGCATTTCCACCGGTGGTAGCGAGCGGGTTATCTTGCCAGGGCTTCGTGTTGAAGCGGTAGATGTACGTTGGGGAGAATTTGGAGTACCAGCGCGCATCGTCGAGGCGGGTAGCGTGATAGAAGACATCGCCCAAGATGGCGGCGATGCGTTTGTACTGGTAGCCCTGGGCGGCGAAGCGTTCGTCGCCGGTGTTGAGGGGGATGCCTTTGGCGGGATCGTCGGGATAGAGTTGCATGATCTTGTCGATGACGTGGGGTGGGAAGCCGAAGCCCGTGCTGCCGTTTAGGTAGGCGTAGAGTTGCGAGTCGGTGTTGATGACGCCGTCGTCGGGCGCGTTGTCCGTGCCTTCATCGCTGTTGCTGCCGTAGAGGTGGGGGACGTGTGCGAAGCGGCCCGAGTGCAGGAGTTCTGTGGGATAGGCGGGGATGATGTCTCCGTCTACTATCGGGTACCATCCTGGGCCCTGGCTGGGTTCTGCGAGGAGAGGTAGGAGATTGGAGAAGGGGACTGTGCGGAGGCAGTTCAGGGTATCGATTTGGTCGGAGCAGTTGGCCTTGTCGACTATGTTGTCGTAGATGGGCTGGTACCAGTCCGATCCATTATACCATGCGGTTGCAGCGGAACCTGACTCCTGGATACTGCGGTGGAAAAGTCCGTCTGATCGTCCACCGTAACTCATCAGCAATTGGCCAACTGCGAAGCTTCCCGCAGACTCTCCCCAAATGGTGACCGAGTCTTTGTTGCCACCAAAAGCGCCAATGTTCTCGCTGATCCAAGCCAGGCCTTGACGCATGTCGCGGAGAGCAAGGTTCGTATTACCCGTTCCTTGTACTTCGCGTGAATACAGCATACCCCATCCGCCCTTGCGATAGTTGATGGACGTGGCAATGATCGGTTGGCCAATTTCTACCGACCGCTGGACGATATACGTGAGGTTGTAGTTAGGCAACTCACTGCTACCGACCTGGTAACTACCACCGTGGATCCATACTGAGACTGGGAGTTTGGCATATGCATCTTGGGACAAACCCGCTGGACGGACAATGTTGATACTCAGACAGTCTTCGCTAATAGCATCGCCTTTGAGTTGCGGATCTGGACATGCCGGCCCATATTTTTTAGCTTCACGAGTGCCGTTCCAGGTGGTATTCAATGCCTGAGGAGGCCGAAAGCGGTTCTGGTCGGCGGTCGATTGTGCATATTTTATGCCCAGGAAGATATCCTGATTGAAAGATGGCAAATGAAGACCCTCATACGTGCCGTTGACCACTTTGACAGTCGGCTCGGCAGCTTCGGCAAGTGAGGTATATGTGGACAAATATGCCAGTGCACTCCATTTCCAAGCTCTTATGAATCCCATGGCGGTGGTTAGTTTTGGCGGACACGAGTGACAACCCGTGCAATGGGTCTGACGCCCTCTTGTACCTGACAATCAGTGGCGAGGCGAGTCGGCACCCCGGTATCGCTAAAGAAACAATGCCATACGCTGCTGCACGACGCTTTCAGGTTATTGCATCGTGTTGGGATGTGATCGGCAATCGTGCAGGAGTCGTGCCATGTTTACGAACAATTGGGCTGGATTAGGAAGGTCCTAGAGAACATGTCGGCTCAACGTGCGCCTAATCTCCGTTGCCTGACGGTCTGTACTACAACCTGCGAGGATGATGCTCAACGGCTTTCGCCTTGACCATATAGGCACATCTATCTGAATGTCATAATCAATATTACACATGTCACTGGGAGCAGAATGTCAGTTAGCTAAGTCTGCAATTCCCACCGACCATTCCTCGTACGAAGTAGTCTATGCAACCATGTCATAACCGAGGAAGAGCCCGTATTGATATGCAGATTCGCCAAAGCATGTTCGTTAACGAGTAAACACGGACGAGTAGGAAGTCAAACTGCTATGCATTGTAAAAAGCTCAGAAGATAGGGTATCATGACGACAAAACGCGTAGTAGGCAGGCCAGAAACATGCCAAATGCATGCATGCAAAGTCATCAAAACAACTTAGACAAAAAGCTTTTCTTCTTCTGTCTTGGAGTCAGCGCCCCAGAGGTCTCGAGCTAGGAGTGCAAATGAAGATGAACTCACGTCCGTAGACATTGATCGGACAGGAACAGGCGTTGGTCCGGCTACCAAGGTCTGTCCTGGCAACTCCGCCAACATTTCCACGGCCCCCCCTTGAGGCAGCCCCGTGTACCCACCGTATGGGTGATTCGGGACGGCGTTAGGCGCAACGGGGCTCGTGTAGCCAGGGGGTAACCCTGGTGATGGGGAAGGATTCGCTGCCAACTGTGCCGGTAGCTGTGCAGGAGAGGGATAATTGTACGCTGCTTGTACCTGCGGTTGTTGATGTGGATGTACTTGAGTATATGGCTGACCTGGAGGATACATTGCTTGTTGTTGTTGTTGCTGTTGCATGTACGGATTAGGCTGACCATATGGTTGGGCGAATGGAAGCGGTTGCTTTGCATGTTGTTCAGCAGCCCAAGAATTAAAAACCTCAGTCATGAGCGCCAACCAGTCCTTTGGTGCACCCTTGAAATTATATTTGATGGATTGGTCTCGAAATGCGACAAAGTAGTGCTCTTTATGGTATGGCGAAATGGCGACATACTGCTCTACCATTAGCCAATTCAGATAGGCCTCGAGATGAGATGCAAACTTACAGCTACTGACCGAGGTGCAGCTTCAGCCAAGATCTTATCAAGCCCTGAATAATGGCCATAGAACTTCCAGGCCAGATAGCCATCTGGATACACAACCACCCAGGCATTGTGTTTACCGAGACCAACGCATGATGGAGTATCGAATGTCTTGCGCACTTTGTCTTCAAGTTCTGAAGGAATGCCTGCCCATAACGACCCTTGTCCAGGAGCGCATGCGAAGTAGCTGAGGTTCTGACCAAAAGTTATGAAGGCAGAGCGTGGGGCATTTGGCATCGATTTGGTCCATCTTGCAAGGTCAGGGTAATTGACCTCAAAGTGTGTCTGAGAGTAGACTGTTCGAGGTTAGAGATGTTGCGCAAAAGTGTAGTGTTGATATGCAGATCCGCCGTTTCCTGTCGGCCGTTTCATTGCGTTCCGCAGAATGGGAACTCGCGTAAAGCTGGGGACCTGGGGGTTTTGAGGCACTCACACAGCTTGTCCTCTCCCGTAAGAGTCTTACAACCGACATACCACAATGCCTCACCATTCTTGAAGCCCTTGGGTGGCGGCGCAAGAGCGACGCAGTAGGGCTGGGCAATTCTCCAGGTTGGGGCCATGGAGGAATTGAAGAGCTGCCTCAAAGTTCCGGGGATTCCATGGCTGTGCCGCTATTAGCCAAACATCAGCCTTGTCAAGGCTGAAAGTCACGTACAATTTCCATGTTTTCGGGCAGTCGAAAAAGAAAGAGTCGTTGGGGCCAAAGATGAATGTTATTCCTGGCATCGCATCACCTGCGCTTCCGCGGATCGGATTCTGGAGTAGAAGGGAAAGGATGGAGTTGGGGCTGGGGGCCTTCAACGCGGTTTAACATAACCACCGCCGAGAGACCGAAAATGGTGCGTTGTGCTGCTTGTGGCGCTCTTGAGGCTGTGAGCTGGAAACACAAGGCCAATCATATCTCCAACGGCACGCTGCGTTACGGGCGATTCGTTTCTGGGGCCCAATCCGAAGAAACACGACTCCACCCGCAAAAGCGCCCAGGGCGTAGCGCCGCAGCCTAACAATTCTGACCATCTCACAGGTCCTTTTTTAATCACCTGAGTCTTTGGACTTCAACGAGGGAGATGTAAGAAGACTTGAAAATCATCAATATTACTTAGACTTCAACATTGAATCATCTCTACCTAGGTATGCGCGAGTTCTTCGTAAAAGCCCAACAAACTGAAAACACAGCCACAAACCCCCACACTTGACCACGTCAAATGTGAATGCCACAATCGTAGCCTTGCTGCACCCAGAACCAACAGGTCTGCTAGATGCTGGCAACCTTAATCAACTACAATCTCATGTTGTCTCCAAACAGCTGATTGTTTGCGTAAGCTTGAGACATTCGTCACGTCTGGGTCCAATCTTAAACAGACGTAGATAATATGCCCAGACAACTCTGTCACATGAGTATGTATGCCAAGGCCAGTACAAGAAGATTGAAAGATGGTACTACTGCACAAAACATTATATTCAGCATAAACAAACTGCAGAAAGCGCACATCTCTGTGTCATTTAGTTATCAAATCAAAAGTCTAGAAGCCATTGAGACACTTTGCCTCACACAAAATAAACGGATCTAACAGCGTACAGTCTAGTCACCGGGCACAGCGAGGAAAGGTAAAGTGAAAAGCCAGTTTATGTCTGCAAGGTCATTGATTTGATGAACTTCAATCTCCTTGATCTACGTTAAATCTTTTGACTTGTCTCAAACTTGACCAATGTTTTAACTCAAGTTGAACGTCAGATCAATTGCTGAAATGCAACTAAAGTATAAAGCCATATCAATTATAATTACTACTAGAAATAACAAACACTACATTACCCTTTTCATCAAGTTGAGGTTGACTTGAGTTTCATTTGCAAAACAGTGTTCAGTCAAAAGAAGCTAAGCTCAGGTTGTACTACCAGTTCTCCCCGCAATGGACGTCATCGTTCATGCATAAGGGACCCTGACTTGGAAAGTACAACCACATGGCCCGCTCACAACATGCCATCCATCAATTACTCCACTCATCATGTCCGCAGGATACTGTCCCAAACGTGAAAAGGTTGGCTTAGAGGATCTCTTCAAGGGCCTCGTGACTGCCAGCCACATTCTGCACCATAATGGCATTTTAGATGCCTATGGACATATTTCTGTTCGAAGCCCTGACAATCCTGCAACGTTCTGGATGCCTTGCAATATGCCGCCAGCACTCATCAACTCGCCAGATGACTTGATCGAATACAAAGTCGAAAATGCAGAAGCCGTGGAGAAGAATGGCGTAAAACCGGGCTATCTGGAACGCCATATTCATAGCGAGATATACAAGAGATTTCCTGGTGTGAACAGCGTTGTACATTCTCATGCAAACGATGTACTACCATATTGCGTCAGCGGTGTACCACTGCGCTCGACTATTCATATGGCAGGATTTTTGGGTATAGTCAAACGCACAGCTAAAGTTATCACTACTTACACTATCGGTAGGTAAAGATGTGCCAGTGTGGGATGCATCAAGCCACTATCCCTCTGGGAGCAAAAATGACTTACTCGTCGGCAACTCCACGCTTGGAGCCTCTCTCGCTGCAACTTTCAAGCCAGCTACCTCTGCAGGCTTCATTTTCTCAAAAGTACGGTCTGCATTGCCTTCTCAGGTTGGAGGTGCACAAGGTGAGCAGCCTCTAGAACCCGATCACTCGGTTGTGTTACTGCAAGGACACGGCTTCACCACCGTAGCGGGAGGTATCGAAGAAGCCGTTTTCCAAGCCATTTACACACGAGAAGCGGCCAAAGCACAAACAACCGCTTTGACGATTCACAATGCGCATTTCGGCTACACTATCGAAGGCAAAGTCGACACCCAAGGCAACGGAACCATCAAATCTGCAAAAGCAAAAACTGAAGGCGACCTTAAATATCTGACCGATAAGGAATCTGCCGATGCCTGGGCATCCATCCGAGGCACCATCGCCAGGCCATGGGCCTTATGGACTCGTGAAGTAGATATCAACCCACTGTACCAGAACAATTGTCCAAATGGGGAAGAATGAGCGACCCAACACAACAACACGCCTTTGACGCAATCATGTTTCCGACGAGGACCAACACCTCGAGTTTATTTTTAAACTTCTTACATACTTGGTACTGCGTTGCCCTGCATACACACAGACATGCACAGATACATACATACATACACATACATGTACTTAGGCATGCATACACGTGTTGCATGCTCAACAACGTACATATATTGATCCCCTAGAAAATTAAACTTTCCCTCCTTTCCTATCGAATCTCTTCTTCCCTGGCGATCTTGTTCCTTATCTATCTAGCATTCTTCCATGATACTTGCTTTCCATCCCGCCCTCCTCCGGATTCCCATGTGTACTTTTGATAATGCAGTAGTCCTTATAATCAAAGATCATCAGCTCATACATATACTTCCACCCTAATTCTGAGGCAAGGTAAATTCCACAATACACTTCATTTCACCTATCCTTTCCTTTTTCCTTTTCCCTTCCCTTCATTTCCTACCCTCTCGACGGGGCATTGGCCGGCAGACATCTTTCCAGAACCCTTGATACCCAGTGGCAACGGGTGGATTTTTCGCCCCCCTGCCTATAACAAAAGGCTTGGAAGGCCAGGTCTGCACTTGGCTGGATGGATACATGTACCCC